>ML780170.1:169056-235139 GCA_009831015.1 Picea engelmannii | reverse complement strand
TATATATATATATATATATATATATATATATATATATATATATATATATATATATTAAAAAAAAAAAAAAACATTGTCATTTAACCAATTAGCACACATCAAATTATGTACAGACCATACAAAATTTATGCATACAATCCGTATGACTATTAATCATCTGTACAATTTTAATATTGCTGATATACGAAATTTACTACTACCCTATCTACCGTACGATTCATTAAATTTTCTACAATACAATCTAAGTCAATCACATATTTTTTTTAAACATTCCGTACAACCACAAATCTGCCTTCCATACTCAGTTTCGAGTTGTACTTCTGTTACAGCATACTCCAATTCTGTACATCGATTTTAAAAGTTTACAAGTACCAATTGTACGCCGTGTTTGTACGGTTGTGGATTGGTACTACTAATCACTATTCAAAATAAATCGCCATTTTGAATTTCGTTGTAGATGAAAATTTATAAATTGGTTAAAAAAAAAAAAGAATTATATATCTCAGCAAGAACAACTAGCCTATACTGTTGTGAGAATCGCCATTTAGTGAATCAATCAGTGCCTTATTCTAGATCGGGGCATTAATTCTGCAATAGTGCATAAAACGATCGGAATCATTGGTTACCAACGGTGTATGTAGGATATATGTGGAGAGTTGCCACTTCAAAGTCCCACCCATTAAGAAAAAGTCGCGACTCATGTACATTTTTACAAGCCAAGTTATATGATAATCACAAGTAATTAATAAGTCGCCTAGTTATTACAGTTGCCACATTGAATTTTTACTAAAGAATAGACGTGAAGTTCAAAAAATAAGAATAGACGTGAAGTTCTAATAAAAGGGAACATTAAAAGGGTCATTTATAAAGTGTTCCCATTAAGTGAAAAAGAATATTAGTTTACGCTCCTTATACATTTAAGGAAATACAAAAGTATTTAAAAAATAATAATAATCTAAGTTTTTTTTTAAAGAAAAAGGATACTATTTAAAAGCCAAAAAAAAGATAAAGAATATTTTATTATATTTCAAGCTACTTTTAAAAAGTGAAAAGAGTATTACAAAAATTAGTGAAGGAAATTACATGGAAGTATAAGGAAAAGTAAAAAAGGTGAACATAAATTTTATTATTTAATGGAAGTATTTTTACATTTTATAAAAAAAAAGGGCCTTTTTTGAAAATACATAAAGCTCCTTTACTAAAATATTAAAAAGTTATTATAAAAAAAAAAGGTATTCTATCATTAAAGAATAAAAGATATATATATAAAGTTTATATATATATATATAGATATATAATTTGAATTTAAAGGTTTATTCTGAAGTTATTAAAAGAAATTATCATAAAAAAATAAAAAATAAAAATATATATATATATATATAAAGAAAGTTATTAAGAAGTCATCCAAGAACTATAAAAAGGGTTTTTTAAGTCCCAATTAAAGTATAAAGAGGCCCAGCCAAAAATTATTTCTTAATTAAAGTTGAGAAAATAGATTATTATAAAAAGGACAATTACAAAATCAACAACTTGGAACAATCAATCATCAAACAATTCCAATGAAAGTAGATTTGGGATGGATCACTCCCCAAAAGATGCAACACCTTAGTTTGGGGATTCGAAGGTTATATCATCATGTTTCGTCGAGACTCGCAACTACAAGCACAGAAGATTTGAGAAGACGTCGTTTGCCAGAACAAAAGTTCAAAGGGAAGCCTTCCAGTGATTATGCTTTGAGGACAAAGCATTTTTAAGGGGAAGGCAATGTTATGAACATAAACTATACATAAATAGATATTCATAACATAATACTAGTTAATAAATAATAATTATTAATAATGAAAGGTCATGTCTCAAAGGACATGACTATTGGCAAAGGGCACCCCTGCGTGGGTATATAAGCAGGCCCTCATTTCTCAATTGTAATCATCTCATATATTATCTTATTATTCATTTTTATTACATATATATTTGTCCATATGGATTTGGTTACTATATTCCAGATATTTTGGGAATAATCTTGTGTGAGCGAACTTTGTTCGTCTCACAGACTTCAGATCAATCTTACTGAAGTATTTGGCCCCCATGAGTTGATCAAGGAGGTCATCGATTCAGGGAATCAGGTACCAGTTTCTGACTGTGATTTTATTCAGATTCTGGTAATCAATACAGAGTCGCCAGGTTCCATCTTTCTTCTGTACTACCATGATTAGGATCCCGCAAGGTGATGAGATGGGGCAGATGTGCCCCTTGTGGAGTAGTTCTTAGATCTGTCACTTGATCTCCTCATTCTATAACAAAGAGGAACGATAGACTAGACCATTGGTCAGCGGTGCGTCGAGGGTCAGATCGATGGGGTGCTTGATCTGGCAGTGCAAAGGTACCCCTATAGGTGAGGAGAAGATATCTGAGTATTCTTCCATGAACTTTTCTACTTGCTTTTGTTGTGTGGAGAGGTCGGTTGCAAAGACCCTGGATGTGGCTATGATCTTTCTCTTATTCTGAGAGTGAATCGCGAAGAAGACAAACTTCCTTGTCTAAGAGATTACCTTCTTGCATTGCTTAGTAGAGATCAAGGAAATAGCACTAGGTGGGACTACCTCGGGTATCCTGTACAATTTCCTGTTCAAAGTAATAATAACACTACAAGGCCTAGACTCATATACAACATGATGTTTCCATAAATAAGGTTGGCCCAAAAGAACATCACAAACTTCGAGAGGAGCAACATCACACAATACCTCGTCTTTGAAGGGCTTGATGTCGTACGACAGTTGGCATTGTTGGCTGACGCAGAGATCGCTTCCTTGGCAGAGACATCTAATGGTGTAGGGTTGTGGGTGCGGCATTGTTGGCAGGGCTAGCTGCTTGACGGCCTCTACTGAGATGAGTTTCTTCTGGCTACCGCTATCAATGATGAAGTGCAGCAGGGTGCCTTTTACCCACATCTTTGAATGGAAGAGGCACTCTCCTTCTTCTGGCTCATTTGGTTCACTAGGCTGGAGCTTGGTGGTAGCAACGGTGGCACTGGGTTCCACGTCAATGATCTGTCTTCCCCTTTCTAGTGTTTTCTCAGAGTCAAAATCTGCATCTGATTCAGAGTCTTTCAGTTCGGCCACCAGCGACTGTTTTGAGCGGCAGTCAACAGTGTTATGCCAAGGGATCTTATGGAAGTCGCACCACTTCCCAGTATCTTTCTTTGTCTTTCCGGTGTCCTTCTTTGCTTGTGGCTTGGACTGGTTGTCCTGATACTATCCATCTTTTCTCTGTCCTTTGTTCAGTGGGTTGGGGCCGCCCTTTCCTGGATTTTGTTGTGAGGGGTTCTCAGGCCCAAATTGCCACATCTTTTGTTTGAGCTTCTGCTCGATTTTGACGGCATATCGGTAGGCCGCGCCCGAGGATGAGATGTCCAGAAATTCCATTTCAGTCTGGATGTATCTATGCAGAGCACCGCGATACTTTAGCACCAGATGTTTCTCTGAATCTTTGATACCCAACTTGGTGCACAAGGTATGGAAGATATTTGTGAAATCTGGCACTCCTTGGTCTCTTTCTTGCTGCAGTGTGGTCCATTTGGTATATAGGTCATCATAACTTCTGACAGGGTAGTGTTTTTCCTTAATAGCATCCCTGAAGGATTCTCAGGTGGCCATGACTGAAAATAATGAGGTTTCCTCTGTTTCCTTTTTCTCACAGAAAGTTTCCCACCAATCTTTGACATGGGGAACGGCTTTAAGGAGCGCAAAAGTAATCTTTTCTCTATTTGAAAAGTTATGGACAGACAAATACCCTTCTAGTAGATTCAACCACTTGTCTACAGCATCTGCTTCTATCTGACCTTCAAATATAGGAATATCGAAGTTTATTTGTACCTTGAAGGGGGCGACGCCTCCGTTCAAAGAAGATGTGTCGCCTGTTGGTAGCCGCCGAAGGATTTGCGCGAAATTATCCATCATCTCGTTCCTCTGTTGCGTGAGGGATTCCTCAATCAAAAGTTTGAAAGGATCTCATGTCCCATCATCTTTCTTTTCTCCTGCCATGGGAGGTCGCTTGGGCATGCGAGAGCTTCTGTCCTCAAGAGAAACAAGCTCGAGACCCAACTCTTTGTACTCCGACCTCGTTGGGGACATGCATTAAGACGACAAGGAGTAGACCGCTCTGATACCACTGATCTGGATTTTATGAGCAAAACGAAATGAATACAGATTATTAACAAGTGCTTAACACAAAATAATAGAGATACAGTAAAACTGGTTTTCTATTCAATAACAAAATAAGCTGAAACTGTAAAATGCAGCGGAAACAAGCTTGTTGGAATGGTGGCGGCTTATCTCTGAGAAGAGATGTGACGAAAACATGCATTCACAAGAAGCAAGTTACAATGAGGTTCTGAAGGCATTTTTACAATAAGCAATAATTCCAAAAACCCTAGACATCCAAAAACCTAACCCTAGGAGATGAAGCGCTAAAATTCATGTGGGCCCCGTTTGGGTAAGTTAGTACATCAACTTCCCAGGGTCGTAACTTTTGCATACGATCTTTGTTTTAGGTGTGTGATAGCCCGTTCGAAAGGTATAGTCAAGGAGATTCATTTTGGGGGCTCAATCATGCCTTCGACTATTATTGAGGAGCTCGATCCCAAAAAACCTTCATTTAGGCCCTCAAAATGGCCCCAGAAGTTAAAACTACTAAAAATAGTAAATTGCCAAAATTGTCAGAAAATTGTTTTGAGCCAGTTGGAAAAGGTGGGTGGCCACCGATATCCATATGGATCAATCCTCCCTCCTCAGGAAGCAATGGTCTCCATTGCGTTGAGGTCCCCCATCAGATGAGGAATTTTTTGTTGAATTTGGCCCCGGGTGAGCCACTTGCCTTGGTACAGGAGCTATCCTGCTTTGACGACTCGATAAAGTTGGATCCTTTCTTGTCGAGTACCCTTGATCTTTCTATCCACAATTTGATCATTGGATTCCTGTTGTATGCAGTCGAGGTTGAGCTCTCTTGGTGTCAGTTGTTCTGCTACTTCTGAGGTGTCCAATAATGGTGGGAAATAAGGGCGAAGGAGATCCACGTTGAACACTAGGTGCAAGCCAAGGAAAGGAGGAATGTTGAGCTCAAAATAATTATCCCCCATGGCCTTGGTGATCCTAATAAGGCTCAGCAAGCATCAAATCCCACCCAACAAACACCAGACCAGGCAAAATTTCAAGGCAGACAGATGTGCGCGACTGTTCAGGCAAACGTAGTGTATATACGCAACTTGTAGTGAGACAGCCTGCATGTATATGCGACTGTCAAGGAAAAAGGCATGTATATGCTTTGAAACAAGGCTAGGAAAGGGAGAAAGGCTGAAAAATTAGACCCAGAGTGAAAAAGAATTGTCAAGCAATGATGTGACAAGAACCACAACAGAAATGAGAGAAATCTAAGGATAAAAGTAGTTCAAACCCTAATAAAGAAGATTCATCCATAGTACGGTTGTCAATTCTGTTACGAGGAAAATCTCTCTATGTCTAGGGTGAACCACAACAGATGGAAATGACTGCAGAAATCAACTATATCCCAACAATATGCTATATAAACCAATGTGCAAGGGAGATAATAAAGAGGCCTACCTCATCCAAATGTTCGATGATGCCCATAATTGAGCACTTTGACCCAAAGCTACATATACCTACAACAAGTTCTCAACAAACAAGCAAAAACAAGAATATAGTGGAAATATAAAAGGTTAGCACATTAGATAGCATAATCCATCAATATACATAACAAATATGCCCATGGATAATAATTCATATATTTGCAAGACATCAATTGGACAGGAAGAGAGTATTTCTATTAATAAATGATCAGTAGAAGTGAAAGTATTACAGACTTCTATGTTGGCACGGTTCGGAACCGAAAAACCAAGTTCCTTCCAGTTGGGCCTCCACCACTTCAATCCTCCACCAAAGGAAAACTCATATAAAGGAGACAATGGGGTTCTCCATCAATAAGGGAAGAGCTTTGGGGTTGAACATTGTGTTTAGACTTAAAGGACAAAGGGATGCAGACTCAATATGAAGTAAACAATTTCTCCAGAGTAACTTTGCTCTCAAAGTTGAATTCCTTCTTCTTTTCCATAGGTCGGAATTGGCCTCTTTATAGCCTTCAAAAAGAAACTAAAGGGTCGATTCAGAACGTTTCCAGTATATGGAAGGCCAAGGATCATAGATCTCCTATAGTGACATGGAAACCCGACATTTAATTTTGATTTTCTAGCACAAATCTCGATGTACGCGGGCTGTAGTGGAGTAGCCTGCGTATACGCTTGTTGTATAGGGTGCAAGATGCATACAAGTGGAAAAAATTGTATTTTTGTCTCTAGATTTTAGTAACAAGGAAGACAAGTCTGCATAGGGAAATGGAATAAGGTCCTCTCTACAATATTGCATAGGGTGAGGCAAATCTTGCTCTAACGAGTCCTTCAAAAGTCTTTATCCTCAAAGCTTTGCAATTAAAGGATTTACATATTATGAAACCAAGTAATATGATTTTCTTATGTTGTTTCTTTATTCTTTCCATTGGTGATGATCCATCCATACAAACTCAATTATTTTTGTTCTTAATACTTGATGGTTGGTTGTTGCATAATTTTATTTTCTTTGATTCCATGTATTGTTGTTGTGACTTCTCCAATTTGTACTAGTTGTTGGTCTATGATAATATCATGTTGAATAATGGTTTTTTGATGGCCTGTTCCATGAATATTGATGAGTATTGGTAGGCCTCTAATTTGACATCATTTTCATTTCCAGTATCCCTTTGTTACCTATCATAACCCTTCCTTTTACCATATTTTCCATGCTAATGTCATTTGAGATCTAAAAAGGTAATTTTGTTGGTTAATTAATGTTTTTCCACGAGGAATAACTCCTCCCCCAATTATAGTGGGGGTTGCGGGGGGCCCTAACCTAGACACATATGAAGTTCCTTCCATAATGGCCCATCAAAGAGGGAGATCTTCAGTGTTATCCGACCCTGAAGTTGGAAGATGCATAAGAACAAGATCATCTGATCCAGTCAATGGAGGGTTAAAGGGTCTAAAAAACCTTTGGCCTCAAGATTCGATATACGCATAACCTCGGGTGCAGAAGCATTATCTTTTGTGGTATATATCTCAACAATGTCAATATGAATAGTTAGTATAAAAATGTTGGTTTGATCGAGTCGATGCCTCAAAGGAGGCGGTGGAGAATTCACTTCAACAGATGGAAGGACCTGAACTCTATGAGATTGATGAAGTGGTTGATCAACCACTTTAAATCAAGGACTCAAGGTGATTACCAATGAACTCACTAAGGTGTTCAACACACAAAAAACATACCACTATAAAAATTGCTATGGAAACAACACAAAAAAAACCACTTCCTCAATACCCCAACTCGGGTGGATTAGGTCCCAAGACTATAGTATAAAATAAGTTGATTAATTCACGTGAAATGAAGAACAAAGGACTGATAAGCAATTACCCCGAGCTCTACTGACTAGCCCTACCTGGTGCAAGTACCCTCACTTCATGACACGCCCTCTAAGGGTACACATAGCGTGATATGATGTCTACCCAAACTACCATGGGAAACCTCCCGCAATCAACTCTAAGAAACCTAGGAAAAACAACTAAGGGTACCAACTTGTAGTCAACGACTAGGGGGTATAGTCGACAATTGGGATCGAACGTATGGGAAAGGTAATAAAGGATGAAGCTTTGAAAGAACCACCTCTCAAGGAGGTATGGGTACTAGAGAAACCCTCTTATACAATCTCTCCACAACGCTTGGTCAAGCCTCAAAGGAGTCATATCCTTGACTCTTCCTAACGTGACCTCATGTTTAGATCCTGTGTTAGAGGAGGCTCCCAGCTATAATTATACGAAATTTTGGTTTTAACTCTCCCTATCTCAGACTCCTATGTTTTTTTTAATGGCCTTGTAGAGTTATCTCTCCAATCATACTCTAAGGCCCTACACCTAGACTAGTTTGTATACCCTACAAACATAAAGTCTAATTGATTTTAGGAGTTGTTATTTACTCAAAAGGTTGTGGAAATGAAGTTGAGTGGTATTTCATAGACTCAACAGAAAAGTAAACACTTTTATGAACATTGATATCAAATAAGCTTATTCTTTAATGAAAGTAGTGTTAAGGAACGTTTTTAAAGAAATGTAAACTCTTTATTCTTTTAATTCCATTCAAGAAATGAAAATTTCCATTTAGTTGTAGTGCAATACTAATGCAATTTCTTGGAAGCAATGCAAATATTTGAAAACAAGCAAGACTTATGTATCCTTTTCGATGAAATTGTAACTAACCACTTGCAAAAATCAAAGTTTTTTAGAAAATTTTGAAATCAATAAGCACCAAGAAAAGAAAGTATGCTCAGAAAGAAATTTTATTTTTTCAGTGAAAAAAAAGGTAAAGAGTAAAAAGAGAAGCACAAAGCATGCCTTCTATATTTTTTTTGTTTTCTTGTTTTAGAGTGAAAGAGAAAATGAAAATCTAAACTGATTTTTTCTTTTCAAATCAAAACAAGAAAAGGCCGAGATGAGAAGTGTAGAGGAGTGCTCAGAATTATTAAAACCTGTAAGGACAGTAAACATAACTATTCCAAACAGAAAAGACTCGGGAAAGAACTTTTCAAAACACTTCTACAAACTTGAAATAGAAAGCAAAGAAATCAAATATTTTGTTTTTCTTTGTAATAAAATATAACCCATTAACTTTAGTAACTGAAAGTAGACACACCAGAGTCATAGGACATAATATAGATCCTAAAAAACAAGCCCAACACCCCAGAAAAGTAGATAAGATTGTAAAAAAACCTTATCATTGTAGATGTATGTGATTGTCTCTAAGGCAGATCGCATATGTACATGATTGTATTAAAGGAAAGAACATATATGTACGATTGTTGACAAAGAAAAGTGTGTATATGACTTAAAATTTTCAAAAAGAACTGAAATTGAAATCCAACAAGCCTGATAAAACATAAAAAGACTCGGGAAATTAAAGACTAGTCAGCTAAATACAAAAAAAAATTCAGAAACATAGAAAACAAAGCAAGCCCTAGAGACTAACCCACTTAGGAGAGTCCCCAGTATGGTCTTCAGTTTTGTTTCCGGGAAATTCTCCTATGGTTGTGGATAAACCATAACATATCAGTGACTACTTAAAGACTAGAAAAATTCCAAAAAACGAAAAACTAACTGTGATCAAATAACTACCTACTAACAAAGATGGAAAGAATACTTACTTGGTGTCAAATGATTGTTGTATATCCTAAGGTATAAAGGGTGACATCAATAAAAATAGAAAGGGTGACATTGAGCATCCTTGCATAAGTCCCTTGTAGCATAGAAAAACCTACAAGTTGAGCCATTTATTAATACTACAAATGAGCCTAAGAAGAGGAACCCATTTTGTTAGGAATAGTATCACAGATCAATAATAAAACAAATAAAATTGAATGTAGAAATAAAACACAGAAGAATACAATACAAGAGAGACACCAATATATGTGGTTCACACAATATGGGCTATGTCCATGGAGAAACATTTAGTCCTTCCTTTATTTCATCCAACAAAATGAGGTATAACACCTGCAACACATCTACTTCAACCTCCTCTTCAATCTCTCACAGTCTCCTCTCTCAGACACACTATAATCTCTCACCATACACAGCAGCAATACAATTCCCTCTTTAAAAAAATTGTTTCCTTCTAGGGAAAAAATGTACCAACATAACCTCTACCATTAGATCATTGACCTGATAATGAATGGTCCATATTGAAGCAAAATTATAATATCATATATATGATATTACGACATCCAAAGGCCTTGATCCATTGGCATGGATTAGATTACTACCTTAAGTCCTTAACAGGAATTAGAAAACCATGGCCCGGAAAAATGTGTGCCAAAACTGCCCAAAACAAATGCCAAAAAGTTGCCTAAATTTTTTTGCTCGGGGGTGAATTTTTTTTTTCTCTGGGGCTCTTCCCCCAAAGACCCAAAGAAGATCAACTACTGTGCCCAAGGAAACGTAATAGCGCATGCAGCTAATTGTGAAAATAATATAACACAAAATTCCCACGAGGGTTTGGGATCCAAATGTGTTTGAAACAAGACCTTTGAATCAAGAAGATAATTGTTGGCACAGGGGCAGACCCAAGGTTCGACGCTTCAATAGTGCACTAACAAAATGCTAACTTCTGACCCTTTCGGCAACACCTGCGAAGCAGATGAAGTCTCACCCGAGGTAGAGGCAGGGGGGGTTGTAGGACTCAAGTGTCTACAACCTAGCTGGGACACAGATCTGTGATCATAATACTTAACAGAGCACTTAGAAGTTAACATTCATTAGTCTTTAACCTTTTATTCACATCGCAGGTAAAACCCTAATTATAGAGCAGCGCAGTATTCAACAAGATCTAAGCATATCGGGCCATTTAGCAAATAGCATCAAAAGATCTAACATTCATCCAAGTTATTAATCACTAAGCTACTATATCATATGCATCTAACATACATAAAGATTCATCACTAAGCATAAATCACATCAATGAGACAAAGCAATCACAACACAGGATATACATGGTTCACCCCCAGCATGGGTCTACATCCACAAACTCTTTGTCTTCTTTATTATATTCTTTCAATCCTCTTACATGAACAGAGCCACAAAACCCACTCTGCATAGCACAGGAGATCTGTGCACACCTCACGAGATCCTCCTTCCCTGAATTTGGCACAGCACAGAGCCTTCTTACTTGCACTTAGCTCTGCAAGTTCTCAACACACAGTATGCACAAAGCATTTACAACTATTTGCACTTAGCTCACTAGCTTACAACTAACTTAGCACCCCCTACTTACATTTCCAAGCTACTTATTTATACTTTACAAAAGGGGCCTAAACATGGGTAAGAACCATGGGCCGACATCCCATACCCGTTACATAAAACCTAAACCCAAAAATCCCATAAAAGGGGGCGAGATCTCGCGATCTCCGCTTCACCTAGCACTTCATCTTCTACCAGCCTGTCGAAGCCCCAAAAATGGTCAAACGCGACCAAGGTTCTCCAAAACTTGGTCGAGGGCCAACAACAATCAAGCTCCACAACCAACAATGTCCCACTTGGACACTGATCAAAACAACTACACAATTACTGCACCTACTTGACTATGCTCCAACTTTGGGCCTGGAAGGTTTCTCATCTTCAACTTCATGCATGAAGGCCAACTGAAACTGAGCAGGAACTTATTTTCTTCATGCATGAAGGCCAACTGAAACTAAGTAGGAACTTAGTTTCTTCATGGTTATTGTCTTCGTTAACATATCTGCAGTATTCTTACTAGTGTGTATCTTTTCCAACTTCAACTATCCATCTTCCAAAATTGATCGTATGAAATGATACCTAAGTTGCTAATGTTTAGTCCTATAATGGAAGGATGAGTTATTTGCAAGATGAATAGAACTCTAGTTGTCATTTTACAACATGTTATTCTTGTACTTCTTACCCAATTCCTCCATAAACCTATGTAACGAAATCATGTTTTTACTAGCCTCTATAGCAGCGACATACTCTGCTTTTGTTGTTGAAAGTGAAACAAACTTTTACAATTTTAAAATCCAAGTTTAGATCGTGAAAATTGTAGGTTGGATACCATGGCTCATAGGAAGCCCAATAGGAAGTCAATTCAATAAAAGAGCCATCTAAGTATGTACATCAAAACCACCTCTTCAAAATAAACAAGTGCTTAAAGACCCTATGCAATTTGTCAAGTTTAGGTATGGGAGGGTTGGAAAAGTGACCTATTGGGTGAATTGTACCTCAAGTTTAGGAGTGTTTCCCAAGTGGGCCCATATATAATACATGAGGTAAAAGTGACATGGATGGGGGAAATACTCCTGGTCTTAGGTTTCATGACATATAAGGTATCGTAGTATCTCATTTATGGGTGCCTTTGTAGAGGGTGTGTTGCACCTTCGTTTTCAATGCATATTTTTTCCAAACCCATTTATTGTATTTTGTTTCTTTAAGATGTTTCCAAGTTGAAGCAAAGGTGGGGATTCTACCTAAGAATGAAAAACATGTCCCACCTTGACCCTACCCTGGTCACATCATGCTTCCCCAAGTTGAAGACAATGTGTGGGACTTATACCTAACAATTAAGAACAATACCCACACATGCTCCACTTTGGTTGGCATTTTGTATTAGTTATTTTTCACGGGTCCCATCAGTTTCTTATGAGAGACATTTCATTGTCCTCAGGATCCCTGGGTCACGGGTGATCATGTATAAGGTTCATGATTGGATTTCATCTTTTTCCAGCTATAAGCCTCTGGTCCTTCAGCCCCTTCTTCCCATGAAATGAGGGACAATCCCTTCTTGGGTCAGTACACCCAAAAATCCAAAAAGGTAAGGAGATGAGGGGATGAAGTGTGGAAAGTGAAAAGTATGGTCAGTAATGGCACAATGACTCATCAAGAGGACCTCCCAATATAAAACCTATCCCTAAGGGTGACCCAATTAATAGGGCACAATGTCAACCACCAAGGTGAAACAAGGCAAAGAGCATAATTTCCAACCAGATGTTACATAATCAAAAGAAGTTTTAAATGCAACAAAATCAAAAGCCTCAAATATTGAAATGACACTCACCATAATACCTATCTTTTACCTCATGGAGAAAGACCCAATGTCTTATGGAAGCAAGCTGATGTGGTGGATACCCTCATGATGAACCTGGAAATGTGGTTGCGAGGTGGGTCTCTTTCTGTGCAAGTGGACATTGTTAGTCAATTTATCTCTCGGTACTCTATATCTGCAACTTGAGGGCCTCGAGACATCATCTCCTTAGTTATCCCTAGGAATCAGGGATAACACAACTTATTTACGTTCCACCTACAGTAAAAACATACCATGTGGTGCTCCTCCTACTAACTATATCACCTACCACATTTGAATCAACATATCCATGTAGAACATTGTTTGAACCTCCAAAACATAATTTCTGAGTAGTAGTACCTATCAAATACCTAACAATCCACTTCACTTCATTCCAATTATGTTTACTTGGATTGTCCATACACCTACTCACAACTCATACAACATGTGCAATAATTGGCCTTGTGCACACCATCGCATACATCAAGATACCAATTGTCGATGAATACGAAACCTTGGATATGTAGTCTATATCATTTTATGTCTTGGGACACATTTCCTTAGTCAATTTGAATGGTTTTCAAAATGTGCACTAATTGGTTTTTCATCCTATATTTTAAATCTTTCCAATAGCTTCTCTATGTACTCACCCTAATACAATGTTAATTTGGGATTTTTTTGTAATTTCCCCAACCTCTTGAGAAAGAGGTTGTGAGACACTTAGTAGTCTAGTTGTCCCCACTACACTATAGTCTCATGAGTTATAATTTTAAGTTGAATTTGTGGAGAAAAGGTAAAGAAAATGAAGAAAAATACCACATGAGGAAAAGTAAGGATTTAACCCTAGGAGATGGTCAACTAACTCAACAGAGAAATAGATCAAGGGTATAAAAGGAACAGGAGGGTGCATCTCTCATTCATTCTGGATTATTATTACTTTTTCATCTTAGGCTCTTGAGCACAAAGACATTTTGAGGGTTTTGGGATAACAAACCCTAGAGATCAACTTGGTGGTGAAATATCCCACCTATCATGATCCAAGCTTGGTCACGGAGGTGCAATATTCCTCCCCCATCATTATATAGGAAGTACAGGTCACTCAATCCGTAAAGGTATTGCACAACTTCAAGGGGTTTCCAGCATGAGGGCGCACCATCTAAAGAAGAATTACTCAATCTGGAAAGAGGAGGAGGTTTTGGGGGCTAAGGCCTATTGGGTTTTCATTGTATGGTCTAGGGCGCCTTTTCTAGCCTATTGTGGAAGAGGTTTCTTTGTTATTTGTTTTATTTGGAGCTTGGCACGAGTTGGAGAAGAGGAGGGCACACTACAGTAAGAGGATCCATCCATTATAGGTATCATATCATGTCCATTCATCTTGAGACTTTTCCCAGTGGTTTGCAATCCCCCGATATACTCTTTCACCAATTTTGGAGGGTTTCGGAGGGGAAAGAAATTAATATTGTCCCTTTCACCAGTTGATTGTGGTGCCTTTGGAGGCTATTATCTTCAGTTTTGGAGCTTGTAGGAGAAACTATTATTCCAGCTATATTATTCTTCATGTATTCTCCCAGATCTGTAGATCTATTGTGGCATGATCACTCGATTATCTAAATAAAGGTCGTACCTGAATTTTTTGGCTCTATATTTGTATTCTTTGCTTGTATCTTGTCATTTTATTGCGTTAGATGTTCAGATCTATATCTCCATGCTATAATATATAAGGAATAAACCCTCAATGAGCAACTTGATGAGATAAACCTGCACAACACATTGAAACAATAAACAAACAGTTAAACAACCCTTAGTTCCGGGCAAAAAATCAGCTTGGGAACATTAAATTTCCCCATCTCTTGTTATTCTCATACCAAGGATTTGCTTTGCAACACCCAAATTCTTCATCGTAATTGAATTAGATAATTTTCTTTTGAGCACATTTATATCCTGGATGTTAGACCTTGCAAAAAGCACGTCATATACATACAATAACAAGATAATATAGTTTCCATTATCTAGTCTCTTAAAATAAAGAGAGTGGTCAGAATGGAAACTACTATAACCTTGTTCTGTCATAAACCTATCAAATTTCAAATACCATTGTCTTGGAGCTTGATTTAGGCCATACAAGCTCTTCTTCAACCTTCATACTAATTTCTCTTTCCCTTTGACCTCATACCCCTATGGTTGTTTCATATAAATCTCTTCCTCCAAATCCCCATGGAGAAAAGTTGTCTTTACATCTAATTGTTCAAGATGCAAATCTTCTACTGCCACTAGAATTAAAATAGTTCTAATTGAAGTCATGTTAACAACATGGAGAAAATATTTCATAAAAATTTATACCTTTCTTATGTGCAAACCCCTTTACAATAAGTCTGGCCTTGTACCTCCTTTTGCCTCCATATTTACCCTTCAACCTATAAAACCATTTATTCTACAATGCTCTTTTACTTCATGCAAATGAACCAAGTCCCAATTCTGGTTATGTAACAAGAAATCCATCTCCTCTTTCATGCCTTGCTCCCACTTTTTTCTGGTTTATACATGCATTGCTTCTTCATATCTTTCTAGTTCACCAGAATTAGTCAATAACAAATAATACATTGATGGAGAGTCTCATTCAGGGGGTCTACTTAACCTGGTAGATTTTTTAAAAACACTTGTAGGAGTTTTAGGTACCTATTGTTGCTGATGTTTTTGAACATTTTGATTTGTTGCCACCTTTGGAATTTAATTTTTTGGGATTTTGTCACTTGCATTGTGTATCATGCGTTTTCCTTTTCCTGTTTATTTTCCTACAACTGATATTTGTACATGAACTTCTCATTGAATACAACATCTCTAGTCCTAAATATTTTGTGATTTTATTAATTCCATAAGTGATAGCCAAAATCATTAACTCCATATCCAATAAAACTACACTTGTTGGATTTTGTATCAAGATTTGTTATATTTTATCTATCAATATGGACAATCACAATCAAAAGTCTTCAAAAATTATTAATTTACCTTCTTACCTATTCATGCCTCCTTTGGAATTCCACCATCCAAGGAACTTTGTTAGGGTCCTAACCCACACATAGGTAGAACAATATATTTGGATGTAATAAGGTCAATATTAATAAGGCCTTGCAATAAAATAGAATAAGTCGAATGTAAGAAGACCTAATAGAATCTTTCGCTTCTTTTGATAGACATATTTAGTATAAATAGGAGTCGAGGGTATGAGAAACCTAGCTTGGAGATTATTGTAATAGAGCTCTGCTCGACTAGAGGTTGCCCCCTCGAAGAGGCCCATGAACATTACTCTCAGAATCAAAGTGTTATTTCTGTTGTTATTCCTATATCATTTCAATGTTATTGTGGTGATTGTTTTGGTTATATTGTTGTTATTCTGCCATTTCTAGCATTTCATTTATGTTCTGCATACTTTTTATATATGGTATATTACAAGTGGTATTAGAGCACTTTCCTTGGCATAAATTGTGGGTAAATTTTTTTCAGGGTAGAGACATATTCCGATGTCTTTAAGCCACAGAGATCTGTCATTACGCGCATAAACCCACGGTTGAGGTATTCATACACGCAGGAAATACAAGTGGTTCTTAAGCGCACATCTATTGGCCACCCTTGTAAACCATGTTGGTACCCCTTCGAGTGGTAGTGCATCAGAGAGCACCTATGTACGGATTGGCCTAGATTTCCTGAAGCCCTCTTTAGATAAACCGATCGGTCGCCTGACTACTATAGTTCCACCGAGACCAAATCTCGGGAAGATTCTCTTTAGTACCTAGGTAGTCGGGTAGTACGGCTAAGGGTACGGTCTATCCTCCTTAGTTAGTGCCCTAAGATATTGGGTCGAGTACTACTCTTAGACCCCGCACGTATATCAGAGAGCTATAGAACAGGGCAAACCCTTGTCTGTAGAACCCTTGAATACCTAACCCTTGGAGACAGAAACATAAACAAATTAAAACAGACAAGATCTATTGTCACGCAACTGTGTTTGAGTTTCCAAGTAACTACACATTTCTTCCTGGTTAAGCATTTGGGCATTTCATCACTGCAGTATTCTTCAGACCGGAGTATAACTCTGCAAGTGTAAAAAAAAAAAATTCTAGAAATTTGTTCACCATTATTTGAGACCTATTCCATTGGATTCATCTCTTCGCCCTTATCACATTCATACATATCATTTTTCGGTAAAAAAAATTACCCCACCCGCCCCTTTTCGGTTTCCTCATCCTCATGGCCCATACCTATAGCCAAGACTTGGAAGCTCGCTTCAATACCTTGCAATCTAGTCTCACCGAGACCCAACAAGAAGTGAAACAAATCAGTGTCAATGTTGTCGCCATCAATACAACCATGCAGTCCTCAATGGAGGAAATCAAACAAGACATAACCACCCAGCTTGAATTTGTCTTTTCGACACTCTGCACCAAGCTGCATATCCCTACAGATAACCCTTCCTCTGACTCACCTCCACATATTGAAGGTGAACATTCCTCTCATTCCCATAACTTTCAGTACCATCACTTTCAACGTGACGTACGCCTTCCACGAGTGGATGTGACCAAATTTGATGGCTCGGACCCCACTGGTTGGGTAACTCAAATGGAACATTATTTCTCTTTATACGGCATTACAGATGACTTGGCCAAAATTTGGTATGGTGTTCTCCATCTAGATCAAGAATGTTGGCAATGGTGGCAATGGAGAAAAACTTCCCGTCAAGGGTATATTGCTTGGACACACTTTGTGGCAGAGCTTTATGAATGCTTTGACACTGACACCAACCATTTGGGTCGTTTGACAAAGTTGAAACAATCAAGAACAATGGAAGACTTTATAGCTTCCTTTGAGCGCCTGGATTTTCGGACAGAGGGCATGTGTGATGCCTTTTTCTGAGAGTGTTTTATCAGTGGCCTCAAGGATGAGATTCGGGCCCATGTCCTCATGGATCGACCTTAGAGTTGGGTGGAGGCTACTAAAAGAGCTAAAGAAGCACAACATATTGTATCTTATCAAAACCAGAAACCCTCCTTTATCCCTCGCCCTAAACCAGTAAATCCCACTACTCCCTCTGCTCCACTAAAGATCCAAAAATTGACCGGGGTCGAAATGGATGAACGCCAACTCAAAGGCCTTTGTTATAATTGTGATGAAAAATATTTCCCGGGCCACAAGTGTAAGGAAAAAAATATTTTTATGGCCATCTCCGAGGATATTTCGGAAGAGGATGTTGAAACTCCCCTTGTGTCTGCATCACCTGAAACCACTGACATAACCCCTCCCTCAAACCCTCCCAAAGTAGAACCGGTCATTTCCCTCAATGCTCTCACTGGCTTCTCCACTCCCCAAACCCTCAAGCTAATCAGTTACATCAAGCATCGGAAGGTCATCATTCTGGTTGATAGTGGAAGCACCCATAATTTTATTCATCACCGCATTGCCCAAGAAACTCATTGCTACATCCATGCTGTCAATAATTTCCAAATCATAATTGCCAATGGTGGCTCCATGAAATGTGGAGGGCATTGTGAAAATGTGTGTCTCCAAATTGGTGACTACCACCTGAAATATCATATGTTTGTTATCAACATGGGTGGTTGTGACATTGTGTTAGGTGCAAACTGGCTAAGGAATTTTGGTCCCATTCTCATGGATTTTAAGGAATTAACCATGCAATTTGACCAAGAGGGCCACCAATATAAGTTCCAAGGAATCATCGTCGGTTCACCTGAGATCATTAGTTCCCATCGCATGGAAAAGCTGCTCAAAAAAGGTCATTCTGGTGTTATTGCCCAACTCCATGCCATACAAGCAACAGAGACACCCTCGGTGTCGCAAGACCTCCAAGACATCCTTTCTAAACATCAAGTGGTATTTTCCACTCCCCAGGGACTCCCTCCTTCTCATGGTGTTCATGATCATTCCATTCCCCTTGTAACCGGAAGCCTTCCTCCCAATATCCATCTGTATCGTCACCCCTTTTCCCAAAAAAATTAAATTGAGAAAATGGTCCAGGAACTCCTTAATGCATGCGTTATCCACCCTAGTACGAGCCCCTACTCTTCTCCTATGGTCACGGTCCTAAAGAAAGAAAGTTCTTGGCGAATGTGTCCTGACTTTCATGCCCTCAAAAAACTTACCATTAAAGACAAATTTCCCATACCTGTCATTGATGACCTCCTGGATGAATTGAGTGGTGCCAAATTCTTTACTAAACTTGATCTTTGTTTGGGCTACCACCAGATACGTATGAAAGAGGCAGACATTCCCAAGACTGCCTTTAGAACTCATGAGGGCCACTATGAGTTTTTGGTCATGCCCTTTGGCTTGTGTAATGCCCCCTCCACCTTCCAAAGCCTCATGAATCATGTCTTCCATCCTTTTCTGCGTCATTTTGTCTTAGTTTTCTTTAATGATATCCTCGCCTATAGAAAAAACTGGACAAACCATCTTGCTCATGTGGATCGAGTTCTCCATCTACTCTCTCAACACCAAATTTTCCTGAAATTGTCTAAATGTGCTTTTGGCGCCTTAGAAGTAGAGTACTTGGGTCATCCCAAGTACTCTACCTAATCCCCTAGGCTTAACAGGTTATTATTGCAAGTTTGTTAAGAATTATGGAAAGATTACAACACCTCTCACTGCTCTCCTAAAAATAAACTCTTTCACTTGGACTCCAGTTGCTGATCAATATTTTCAAACCTTGAAGATGGCCATGTGCACTACTCCAGTCCTGGACCTTCCTGATTTCACAAAGACCTTTGTCTTGGAATGTGATGCTTCAGGGAAAGGAATTGGTGTTGTCCTTATGCAAGAGGGTCGGCCTCTGGCCTCTACCAGCAAGCAACTATCTGAAAGAAATATGGGCAAATCAATCTATGAAAAGGAAATGTTGTCTATTTTGCATGTCGTTGATCTGTGGCACCCTTCTCTATTGGGGCAACCCTTCCAAATTAATATAGACCATCAAAGCCTCAAGTATTTTCTGGAACAATGCATTTCCTCCCCAGAGCAACAAAAATGGGTGACTAAGATCTTTGGATATGATTATGAGATCATTTACAAGAAAGGAAAAGACAATGTGGTTGCATATGCACTTTCCCGAAAATATTAAGACGAAGGATCCAGTTTTTCTCTTTCCTTCATTGTACCAGATTGGCTCCAAGACATTCGCCAGGAATGGCTACAAGATCCCAAAAGTTTTCATCTGATCCAACAATTGCAGTCCAATGCTCCAGCTTCCCCAGGGTACTCTTGGCTCCATGATGAGATTCGATACAAAGGCCGTTTGTATTTAAGTAAACAATCAAAGATTAAATCCACAGTACTTTCTGAGCTTCATGCTACACCCACAGCGGGGCACTCCGAGTTCACCAAAACCTATGACAAGGTCAAATGTTATTTTTTCTCGGATGGTATGAAATAGGACATTCGTAATTTTGTCGTTGAATGTGATGTGTGTCAACACAACAAGGGAGAAATAGTCAAATCTCCGGGCACACTACAACCGCTTCCAATTCCACCTGCTATTTGGAGGGATATCTCTGTGGATTTTATTACAGGCTTACCCAAATCGGGAAATAAATCAGTCATCATGGTGGTTGTTGATCTCCTTTCCAAGTCATTTCTACGCTCTTCAACACCCGTTTACAGCATCCACAGTGGCTCAAATTTCATGGATCAGGTCTTCAAGCTTCATGGCATGCCGCACCCTATTGTTTTTTATCGCGACCCAACTTTCACAAGCAATTTTTGGCAAGAACTATTCAAGCTACAAGGCACTCAATTGCATCTCAGCATAGCTTATCATCCCCAAACTGATGGTCAAACGAAAGTTGTCAACAAGTGTTTGGAAACATATTTGAGGTGTTTTTCCTCAGAAAAAAAAAATCAGTATGCTCAATGGTTAACCCTAGTTGAATGGTGGTACAACACTTCATACCATACAGCTACACGCATGACTCCTTTTGAAGTGGTATATGGATAGAATCCACCTTCAGTTCTCTCATACTTACCTAGTTTCTCGAAGGTCCAGGCGGTTGACCAAACACTTACAGTTCGAGAGGCTATTCTCCATACCCTCAAAGAGAATTTGGTCATGGCACAGAATTGCATAAAGCAACAAGTAGATCATGGTCTCTCTGAACGTCAATTTGCAGAAGGGGATCAGGTGTTTCTTCGACTGCAACCTTACAAGGAAAATTCCCTCAAAGTCGATCATTTTCATAAGCTAGCCCCCAAATTTTGTGGTCCTTATACCATTCTCAATCATGTGGGACTGGTGGCCTATCAGTTAGCTTTGCCAATCATTCGAAGCTACATCCTGTTTATCATGTTTCATGCTTAAAGAAGGTGATTGGAACTAAGTGACAAATTCAAACCAACCTTCCCGAGTTATCTGGAGAAGGATCCATTTGGCTACAACCATAACCAGTTTTGGACCAATGTGAGAATTTCCTGTGTCAAAGAACTATCAAGGAAGTGTTAGTCCAGTGGAACGATACAACTCCAGCAGATGCCACTTGGGAACCAACTACCATTCTGCAGCAATTTCCACATCTCAAGCATTGAGGACAAGGCTATTTTTAAGGGGGAGGACATGTTAGGGTACTAACCCGCACATAGGTAGAACAATATATTCAGATGTAATAAAGGTCAATATTAATAAGGCCTTGCATTAAAATAGAATAAGTCGAATGTAAGAAGACCTAATAGAAGCTTCCGCTTCTAGAAGGATCTTCCTCTAGATGCTTCTTTTGATAGACATATTTAGTATAAATAGGATTCGAGGGTATGAGAACCCTAGGATGGAGATTATTGTAATAGAGCTCTTCTCGACTGGAGGTTTCCCCCTCGAAGAGGCCCGTGAACATTGCTCTCAGAATGAAAGTGTTATTTATGTTGTTATTCCTATATCATTTCAGTGTTATTGTGGTGATTGTTATGGTTATATTGTTGTTATTCTGCCATTTTTAGAATTTCATTTATGTTCTGCATACTTTATATATATGTTATATTACAAACTTGAAGGCCCTCTATTTATTAAGTAAATAACAATATCTGTTGGAAAATTGGTTTTCATTGATGTCAACCCTAGAAGAAGTCCATAAGCCTCTAGAAGTGATGGGTGTATTCGAAGAAGTCTCCAAGGTGGTCCCCTTATGGCATAGCTCTAAGAATGGACCTCATGGGAAGACACTTTGAAGAAGTCTACAAGAAGACCTGGAAGTATGGTTAATTTGTTAAGTAGTTAAGAAGCCTCGAAGGTGTGGTCATCAAGCCCAAATTTGTTTGAGGAAAAATATGGTGAAGGACATTACAAATGGATGCAAAAATATCATAGATGGATAGTCCTTGTCATGTTGTTTCCAAATGTATGTGGTACGCCCCATGGTTCCTCACAGTTGATAAGTTATACCCTCTTAAAATGAATCCCCGAAGTATGGTTAAAAATCCCCTAAACGGTTGCAACAAGAAGTTACAAGTAGACCCCAAAATTAATTAAACGAGAAAAGTTGTTGCAAATAAGAAGCTACAGGTCGAATCAAATTCAAGTAAAGGAGGTACTTGAAAAATTATAAACACTCATCAAAGAGCCTCTCATTATGAACAAGCAATATTCATAAAGCAAGCATGTGATCTATTGGTGAAATTGAAGTAGCGAAGAAGTGTGAAGGACGAAAGTCTCAGATTCACAGATTGGAGAAGGGTTTCTGGTAACCATATTTGAGCAGACCCTCATGGGTCAGGTATAGGGCATCCCGTGAGGCCCCCATAGGTTTCACATGGATCGTCATGCGAGGCCCTGTCAGTTGCCCAATTCAGTCTAGCAATGTTGAAGAGAAGTTTGAAGATGGTGTTATCTTCTTGATGTCGAAGCTGAGGAAGGTTTGATGATCTGAGATATTATGCATCAGGTTCTTTACATGATAAAATGTATGGTTATCTGTATGTTTTGATTTTCATGCTTGAGGCATAGCTTTGATATTTTGGTATATGCTTGAGGCATATTTTGGAGGTTATGGCATATGCTTTGAGGCATACCTTGGAGGGTTTGACACATGTTTGATGCATATTTTGGCACATGCTTAAGACATTTCTTGAATGTTCTTGGCACATGGTTAATTCATATCTTGATGGTTATGGTACATGGTTTGAGGCATAACATGGATGTTTGACACATGTTTGAGGCTTGTATCATGGATATTTTGGCACATGCTTTAAGGAGTATCTTGGATATTTTGGCATATGCCTTGAGGCACATATTGGAAGGTATGGCACATGTTTGAGGCATGTATTGGAGGTTTTTTTGGCATATGCGGGATATCTTGAAGGTTGTGGCACATGGTTTTATGCATATATTGGTCCATGGTTTGATGCATATCATGGTGATCTTGAGCATATGATTTGAGGGATGTTATTGGTGATCTTGGTTGATGATGATGATGTATCTATATCAGTGATAGGTTGATGATGATGGTGAATCAGTATCAGTGACATTTACAGTGTCAGGTTGAGTCTCTTATTTATATTTGTGGTAGGTTGGGTGACGTCGGGAAGATTGGAGTCTTCAGATAGCAGGTTGGTGCTTGCAGGGGAGTTGCAGATTCTTTTGAGTTGGTGCTCTTAAAACTAGGGGGTTGGGGCCTCCTTCCAGTTGGATCTAGAGAATCTAGGGAGTTGAATATTCCTTCAGGTTGGAGCCTTTAAACTAGGGTGTTGGAGCCTCCTTCCAGTTGGTGCTGGAGAATATAGGGAGTTGGATCTTCCTTCAGTTTGGAGCCTGTAAATAGGGGGTTGGTGCCCCCTTCCAGTTGGTGCTTCTAGTGGATGTAATATTCAAGATATATATTAAAAAGAGTTTTGTGGTTTTCTCCCATTTGGGTTTCCACGTAAAACTCTTATGTATTGTGTATATGTGGTTATATGTTGATAATATCTTGAATGCAATCATATGTGATAAATTGTTGATAACTTAATGTTTACATGTTATGGTTGAAAATGGTAAAAGTGTTCAATACTGATTCACCCCCCCCCCTCCCCTTTTAGTATTGGTGAATATTACAAAAATATACACATTTTCTACCCAAAAGTGTAAGGGAAATTATGCATGCAATCTCATACTCCTTGCATACTCCATGATTGTCCTATTCATACTTTCTGACACACCATTTTCTTGTGGTGTTCCTGGAACTGCCTTCTCTCTACAAATCCCATGGTATGAATGGTAACTATCAAAATATTTGTTGCACTATTAACCTCCATTGTATTATATGATACACTTCAACTTATTTCTTATATCATTCTCAACCAAATCTTTCCATTTCTTAAAAGTATCAAAAACATTAGATTTTTTTTAATGCAATAAACCCAAGTTTTCCTAGTTGCATCATCAATAAAAGTAACATAATAATAAGATCCACTAAGAGATGATACCTTAGCCAGTCCCCATATATCTATATGCACAAGTTATAACATTTTTATCTTCTTTTCCTTCCCAACCCTGAGAAATCTAACTCTCTTATATTTTCCTTAAACACAACGCTCGCAAAAATCCAAATCAACCTGCTTCAAATCTTGCAACAAATTTCTTGAGTAGAGAATATGCATCCTCTTCTCATGCATGTGCCCAAGCCTATGATACCAAAATGTTTTATGTGTTCCTATAGAAGCTAAATCAATATAAAATTCAGCATTACCAGTACATAAATACAATGTACCTACCCTTTCTCCTTTTGTTATTATTAGTGATCCTTTAGTGACTTTCCATGTATTTCTCATAAATTTAAATGCACAGCATTCACTATTCAACTACCCTGTTGAAATTAGATTTATTCTCAAATAAGGAATGTGCTTCACCTCTTTCAACAACCATTGGTTTCCATTTTGTAATTTCATCTGTAACTTACCCTTTCCAACAATTTTACATGGTTTATCATCACCCAAATAAACCTGTCCAAAATCACCTTGAACATAATTTTGAAAATATTTCCTATGGGGTGTGGCATGAAATGAATCCCCTAAGTCTACTAACCAAGAATCAGTAATATTATCTAATGAAAGGATTAAAGCATCTTGCAACACATCATCTATTACATTTGCTTCCTGATTTTTCTCCTATTATCCATCTCCTTGTGTTTCTTTCTGAGACCAACAATCTTTCTTCGGGTGTCCTTTCTTCCCGTAATTCCAACATTCCAACCTCCCTCTAAATTTTTATCTTCCATTCTTAAAATTCCCACAATTCCTTTTTGTTGACGGGATATTTCCCCCGTGATTTTGGGTCAAAATCACAACATATCAAGACTTTATAGAGAAGATAGAGATCTTCCCTCCAAGACAAGCACACAAAACTGGAAGAATAACTACTTTACGAGGAGAAGTTAGGGAAGGAAAAAAGGACAAAGAGTGCACCTTAAGTATCTTGTTTGATGTCGATCCCACGCCTTTTATTCGATGAGATCTTGATCCTTTGTTGGAACCAACCTGCAAAATGGACACAATACAAGGGCTACTACGAAGGTAGTTATATGATCAAAGAGTATACATGTCGTATATCATATTCAAAGTAAAATTAATAAGCAAAAATATACAATGAATACAATATAGGAGGGAATACAAACTCGTCTATTAACACCAAATAAGAAATGTAAGTTACAACCTTGTCTCGCCTTTGGCACCGCCTCAAAGCTAATTGTCTGAGTTCCTCCAAGAATACCTTAAGAATCGACTCATACACTATACTCTTCCTTGGATGGCTCAAATAGGGATAAGAATGAACCCTATAGCCATATATATAGGAAAGAGGTGTTGGAAAAGGGGTTTCCAGATAAAAGGGGGTGTTTCTCAAAGGATTATAGGAAAGGGAGGCTTGCTAGATACTTGGTAGCATAACCTTGCACCAAGGAACTTGACCTATCCTTAGCCCTCAATGGTGATTTTATATCTTCCCCAAGAGGTTGGGGGAGTTGGATTCCATTATGTACTGGCATGGGGACGTTGGGGAATGAGCCCAACCAAAAACCCCTCCCAAAAAAATGAAATTATTTTATTTTTTATAATTTTTGAGGGCATTCGTGGGTTGCAAGCTAGAAAGTCGCAGATGTTTGTGTGTTGCACTAGGGAAACCCATGGATATTCTCATAAGGCATGTTTTTTAAATGATTTTGGAGAGGCAATTTGGGAAAATGTCTAGCAAGATTTGGGAAAGGGTTAGGCCATGGCACAAATGCATAGGTGTGGCATTTTGTGCTATAATAGATGCCCCCTAATGTGTGCAGTCAGAAAGAAAAAATGATGTCCGAAAAACATTGTAAACTCTGAGAAGTGAGGATGCATTGAAGTACTGTTAGCAAAGATCAAACAAGATTTTTTATTCCCAAGTCAGGCATACCCATGCTCAGGAGTGATATAAGCATGGTCTCCAAAGAAAGTACATTGTGGATCCATGGTACATATAAAAGTATGACTAATTTCCATGGCCAAGAACAATACACGGTGGATCCATGTGATAAATACGAAGTAGCAAGCATGGCCACGAGGAATACACAATGGATCCATGTCAAAGTAGATTATAGCCACGAATAGATACACAATGGAGCTATGTCTCAAGATCAAGAATAGAGGGTATATAGGACCAAGAGAATGAACAAGTTGATCCTATGCAAGTACCAATGTATGAGAGGTGGCACCATATGAGTCAGGAAGGAGCACAAAAGATGTGGTGCTCATACTTCACCCGAAGTCTTCACAATGATCTGTTGTGGTACAAGTCTACACTATGTGAATAGATGTGTTGATGTCTAACAAAGTGAGAGATCATTTGATTACCTTTCATTGATGTATACCATTAACAAAAGTGAGATAACCCATCAATGATGATAATGGGAGTAAAGGTATGATGGTACAATATAACAAGTGTGAATAGATTGCCTTACATCAAACACTTGGTAGAGTCTATCGAGCATGGGACATTGATGTATTCCCACTGTCAATAGCAAGGGAACCTTCCACTAATGAATGCAATCCCTAAGGTACCAAACATAAATCTAGATCCCTCTCCCAGAGAAATATGTATCGGATTGTATGGGAAGAGATCCACTGGAAAGAAGGAATTAAGGCATCCTCCATAAACTAGCACGAGGGGTGGCAGAAGGACAAATATTCGGAAGAAATCAAAAAAAGAGATTGTTACTCATGATGATGAGACTGAATTGGGAAGGCCGACTTGTAAGGTCAGAGACTAACTGCAAAATGGACGGCTCAGGTCGAAACTTTCCCTTGAACATAAGAATTGTTGAGGAAAAGGTATGAAGAACCTTACTCAAGCATTTTCAGATCTTTCCAGGCTAAGGAAAGATAGTTGGGAATGTCACCTGGAGTTTATAGCCTTTAATCCAAAACAATATCTTAATCCAAAAATAGTATGTACTAGGGACTATGGCTGATTTTAAATGTTATATGTAACTATGTAAAAGAAAGAAAGAAATGATATACATAAGTGTGTACAGAAAAGGAGATGAGAATTAAACTAAAATCTGAATAATATCATTAAGATACGCATGTGAAACTGAAATCAGAGATATGATTTTTATGTTAATTTCATTATGAGATACAAAGCAAGATTCTCTTTACAAACCCCTACAAGGGTGGGACCAGAGTTATATTTAGAAGTCTTTGATGGGCATCATACAAAAATACTTTGACAATAAAAGAAACTGAAGCTAAAGATCTGGATCAGCTTGCCATAAAAGTGTTGTCACTTGACTCTACAAAATATCCTTTATAAGTCATGAAATTTAACCAATAGACAAACAAGAACACACAGACTGACAAGAAAGATCGTAACCTTTATAAACAAGTTGTTGAAAGATATGATTCAGTTTTGAATCTTGATGCCTTCAATAAGACCCCGTTGTCATCAAGATGGTTTAGCTTTCTAGTAAATTCAGAATGAATGCAGAAAAAGAAGTATCTCACAAGTATAGAGAAAACCTTATATCAAAAGTTCCCATTTTGTTCTCCTCCCTTTGTCTCTTCAATTGATTGAGCTTTTATTCTTTCTCAATAAGTTATGGTAGTTTAACTACCTTTCTTTTGTTAAGATTAATTATCTTAATTAATTAGTTGAGACAAATAAATAATAACATATAAATAAAGGTATATTTAAATAATAACTAAATAGTTGGGACCCCTTGTCACTCCCATTTTCAATTCTTTAATAATCATCAAAACATGAAGTATAATACCCCAAAAAATCAATTCAAACATCTGCCTTGTAACTCCCATCCTCATATTAATAATCAAATATTTTAATATCAAAAAATAAAACATGACTATATCCAAAAATAGCATTATATCCATGTTGTCCAAAACTTTGTCTAAATATGTATTTGTTGTCCAAAATTATGTCATATCAAATAAAAAGACAGTCCTCAAAAGAAAATAGCAGTAATAGCATTAAAAACCATATTTTCTATGAGAGGCGGTTTGCCTCTTTTCACTACTGCTTTCTTTTGATCTTCCTCTTGTTTTTCCTTTTGTGGTAGCTTTAGGTTGATTGAAACCTTGAGGATGGATTTTTTTGATGACATGGGAGCAATTATCCTTGAGGTGGAGATGGGAGGACACCAATTCAGATGAATTTTCAGAAGAGTTAGGGGAATTCACCACTTCTTTCCATTTGTCAATCTCTAGTTCGGGCATAATGGTTTTAAGCCTTTTTCTTGCATGTGAAGACTGGGTTGGTGAAACAATGTGATCATCGTGTGCATTTGGATTAAATGGCGGTGGAGGAGGAGGCAATGGAAATGATATTGTAGGCCACCCATTATGATGTGCAGTAGGTTGGTGGACAATCTCTTTCCATCCATCATTGGAAGGTGGTTTTGGCTGCATAGAAACATGAGGAACACGAATCCCAGAGAAATTTTGGTGTGGCTAGAAAGGAGGCCTCTCAGGTGTAGGTTGTATAGTTCCTTGGCCAACTAGATTAAAAAACCCAGCTTGGAAAAGTTGATTTAGTTCTTGTGGATCAACATCAAAATGTATTGAAATTTGGGGCCTTATATGCCCTCTTTGCCAATTATTCCCTCTACCTCTGTTTTCAACTCTGCCATTGCTTCCCCTGCTAAGAAAACTCATCCTAAAGCAATATTCCAATCAGAATATGAAAATTTTTAATGGTACATTCACTAATACTCCACCTAAATAAAATCAAAATGTTGGCTCTATCATTCACAACAGAAGCATATGCAATCCATCCATTGATACAACTCACCAGATATTGAATTCAATAATCAATATCAATTGAACAGGGAATGATAGGGTCATTGGGAAGACAGGAGGCTTTGTAATGAATGAAAAATGGTAGGATGGGCGGGAATCAACAAATGAATATTGTTCAAGCAAAATGCAGGGCCCTTTTACTCTAACAACGATGTCTCCGTATCAAAATTTCCAATTCAAATCATCATTCAATCCTTTTTAATCCTTCCTTCTTAAATGAAATTCAAGATAACAGAACAGGGCATGAATCAAATGCTATTGGGAAGGTGATGGGCATACAATGAGAAAAAAATGAGGCAGAGGATGGGAATGAGACGATTATTGTTCTGTTACATGAAATAACATTCATTAATATTAAAAATCATCATGAACATCATTTGGCCAAAAACATTTGGATATTCATTGTTTATTGTGCCAATTGTTTCCAAACTAACATGACGAAATTAATCTCAACAAATTATGTTTGTACCATAACATTCTTTTTAAACTTCAACACTCAGAATTCACGACATGGCAACAGTCCTTTTAAATTGTTCAATATAAAACTAAATGGAAATTTTAGGACTGTCAAACTTTAAGTTTCATTTTCCCTTTGTTTCTTTAAAATATAGATATCCTTTTAAACCAGTAAAAGCACTCTGCATGAGACTGTTTACAAGGCCAATTTATCATAGTCATAAACAGAATGCCTAAAGTCAGCCTGAAAAGCTCGGAAAAGAATCATAAGAACATTCAACTTCCCATCATAAAAATTTCACCATAACCCCAAAATAACTATTGCGAAAACAAACAGGTTCGAAACCCCAATGAGAACCTCGTAGTCATTGTTTCATCAAATCCAACATAACTTCAAAATTAACAAAATTCCCTCGTGAATGGATAACAAAACAAGACACGATCTTGTGGGCATGATCAATCCTTCTTGTTGTTGGGCCAAGAAGCCACTAAACAAAAATTAGAATCTGGGTTTGACTTATTACTTGCCCATTCGTATTGGATGGGAAAACATGGTCTGAGCAGACATAGTGGGCATAAGGTTTAGATTGTACGCAAAGCAAAATCAACCCATTCCCATCACATATTCTTTACAAAATTTTAAGGTGACATCAAGACAAAATACACAGGCCTCCCATAACATCCAAACCGTGGTAATAATGAGAATGCACATCCTCCAAGGTGAGGGTGCTACACAATAGTCATAAGACCCAAATATAGATTTCTTTTTACAGAGGAAACCCTAAAAATTAATCATACGAAATGAGTGAAACTGAACACCTTCACCCACATTTATTTTCCAACAACCATATCATAGTAATACTATCTTTTCTTCAGGCACATAATACCCTATACATCAAATAAAATGTCGAACAATATTGCCAGTTTGAAACATTTAAAAACCAACAAGAAGAAACCCAAATCAAACTGTGAATTACGCAGCCAAAATGCCCACAACAAATCCATTTCAAAATTTGGAAAAAAAACACCATCTGCATGCAAACTCTAAGAGCCAACAAATTTTTTTTATCTGGAGCAGAGCTAGCCATCAATGAATGGAGAGATAAGAGTCAACATACTTGTGAGAAGAGTTTCAGAAAGATAAAGAGCACAATTGTTTTTCTGCCAACGGTCGAGTACAACTGAGGCACTGCTAACTGAGTAATCAAACGAATGTGAGGTGAAGTTAATGTGGTAGCTTCAAGATAGGCTAAGAACAGTGTGCAGTAAATGCACGTCACTTCCCCTATATTCACATTTAATGCCATCAACCACAGCCAACAATAGAGGACTTCCAACTCGCAAAAACATTGTTCCAAACATAGAACATCGACCATTATATATCAATATCCATATACAATTTCCAAACTCAAGGTCAAATCGACCTCTCATATAAATTTCAAAACCATAATATGCTTGTTTAACACTTAGTACCGAAAATAACATGTCCCACATTCTTTTCTTGTGGGGTGTTACATTCATAATAATCATTTTCCCATGTATACCATGAGTTGGACGTGGCTTATATTTGAAAAAATATATCAAAATCTAAGTGTATTAAATATGTTTAATAAAATAAACATTTCATCCCTTTTGAATCGAATTGCTAGCACCCGATCCATCCATTAATTGCACATGAAACTAGATTAGGATTTCCACTTTTACTCTTCGAAACTATGAATCTCTTTTCCAAGATAATTAAGAGCGCTTTTTATCATTGCTTTTATCAAGGGGTCCCACCTATATAGTATTATTTTATATATATAGTAATGCATTACAACTTATTTGCAGGCAGGATCTTTTAGGTTGTGCTTTTTTTTAGGCGTCAACAAGCGCGACACATTATGTGACTTAGGCAGCATGACTATAAAAGGGGACACATTTGTGACACAAGAGGCATAAACAAACGCTCCATATGGTTGGAAGAATAACCAACCGGAGGAGATAAAACTCAAAAACGAGAAAAAGGTCTCATAAAACCATACTAGACCCAAAATGATGAGATAACAACTCAAAATTGTGCTTTGTTCAAGGGCGAAAAAACTGTTGCCAACAAAAGATTAGATGTTTTCCCCCCTCTTTTTGGTTTTTTGGGTTTTTTGTCTTTTTCATATTATAAAAGCCTAAAAAATAATAAAAGAATGTTATTATACAGTGGAGGAAACGAATGTCACGGGAAAGAAAACTAGTCTTGTAGCGTAGGGAACATACATATGCTCAATGCAAGGAAGCATGTCCAGGATACATACACTCGAGGGATGTTCCCTCCAGGGATAAGGTGTCGAGTCGCAAAGGAATAAAATGCAAGGTTGGGGGATAATAGGAATGTATAAGCAATTGGTTCAACGACAACATGTTGAAGACGATGTTAGGCCTAAAAGCACGAGAAGTCAAAATGCAATGCATTTACAACTCAACTTTAGGAAGTAAACCTCCCATGGTGGTATTTTTCATAAGTTTAGTCTCCAGGACCTGAAAAAGAATAAAATAATACCAAGGAGAACTCTTATGGCCAATACTGGACCAGAGTATTCATTTTTCATACATAGTCAATTCGGTCCAGAAAAGGGTTAAACTTATATCGAAAAGATGTCTCTTCAAATCCCTTTTACGAGTGTGACAGAGACAATATCACTCGACCATATTTTCATATTTAAGGAGTATTAAAAGAGCCTAACTATGGACTCCCTTGTCCTTTTTTGTTAATTTAGCCTCCTGAACCCGAAAAAGTATAAAAGAAAACTGAGGAGAACTCTTCTAGTCTGTAGACTAGAGTATACGTTTTTCGTAATTAGTCTATTCAGTCCGAAAAGGAGTAAACTTGTGTTGAACATACGTTCCTTCGGGCCCATTTAACGAGTGTAAAAGGAACAATGTCACTCGACAATATTTTCAATTTTAAGGAGTTTGAAAAGAGCTTAACTATGGACTCCATAATGTTGTTATGGGTAGCATATAAGGGAGGGAGCCCCACAGGTAATGGATAGAACAAGAGTGAGTAAGAAGCATGAAGTTAAAATGAAACTCATGGTGGGGATAAACAAGACTCTCGAGCCTAAAACAAGGGGATTCTATACTAGAGAACTCGTGGAAGGTAGGCCCTACCATCAACAAAATGATGCTTTTGAGCAAAGAGAAAGGTTTCATCACTTGTTAATGGGGTCGACCCTAGGTTTAAGTGGAAATGGCAACTCATAATGAAAAATTTCAGGTGAATGCACCCTACCCTAAATTCTAGTTATGAGAACACTGCCTGCACATGGCCTTTTAAAAAGTTCATCCAATCAATGACAAGAATCCAAAGAGTATCCACATTAGCCTAAGAGCTACAAAAAGGGACCATAGAACTACAAAATATTGAGCATTAATTGAAAATTTGGGAAAAAATATTGAAACTATAGGAAGTGGGTTTTCAAAATTCAATAAATATTGGTTTATTTACCCATTTACCATTCCAGTTTTACCATTCTTCCCAAAAAAACAACCAAAGTGACCAAAACCCTTGAAGTGCCAAACGAAGGATTGTGGAGCTTGGAGCAACTAGACCTCTTGCCACCTAAAACAAGTAAGTATTTTCACCCTAACTTTCATTTCATTTACTTATTTATCCAATTTCATGGAAAAAATGGGCTTAAAACTCATTTATTCAACTCGTCTATGCACATTCGTGGGTTTGCTTTAGGAAACCCATGGATATCTGTGGCTAGTAGAAACACCAGTCATGAATATCTGCAAATGTTCCAACTGGAGGTCATGGATGCCCAGGGATATTTAAAAAAAATAAAAGCTAAGTCGAAAATTGTCTTGGAAATTAGGCAGGATGTTTCTTCATTGGAGATAATGTGAACACGAAGAGGTGGATCGGGCAGTATTCAATGATGACGAAGCTAAACAAGTTATACATGCATGTGGCATGTACAATTTTTTTCAAATTGGTGGCATGAGGGCCCAAAGGAGATTGTTGAATCTCTTGATTGATTATTTGCACCCTGATGTCGAGGCATTCATACTCATTTGGAAATCATTGACCATCATCGTTGAATAAATTTACTTCATTAGTGGTTTGTCAAGGAGAGGGGAAGTACCAAACTTTCAAACTCATGGATGGGGGCAGAGTATCAATGAATACACAAATGAGTATTGTGATGCCAGCATCGAGAAAAGTGGATCACAAGTGCCTATCAAACAGATAACCAACTTGAGTCCTTGAGTCATCCTCTATACCATGGTTCGGATCATAGGATCCAACTCCTTGCACTTGGCATCACAGGCACAAATGCAGCATGGGTTTGAATGCTTACGACCCATGATGTATGACTAGAGCACCATGATGCTCAACTGCATGAAAACACAACTTACTGATTGCAAGCTTAGGAAGGCCAAATTTTATTCTTCGGGAGTGTCCTATGCACTTTTTTTTGATATTTTGGTAGTTGCGAGAGGTATTAACCTCCACGTGTAACCTATGAATTAGAATAGAATATTTCGGAAGAAATTGAACCATTAAACAGATGTGTGGAAACCCTCGAAGACAAGTCGGCCTAGAAAAACAATAATATTAGAATATTATCTTCCAGAAATACAAGTCGGCTCCACGGGAAAAAGATAAACATAAAATATAATTACCAGAAAGTCAGGTCGTCCCAACCAGAAAAGTCACTAGAAAAATTAATATAAATAAAGGACGTTTGAGCTCATTTCAATAACCAGTTACTGTGCAAGTCTTGTGGAGATTTGTAGTTGTAGCTACAAGGAGGAATATGGGTGCATTGTCATATCTTGGTCTTGGTCTCTCTCTTGGCGATTCTCTTGGTGAAATTCTTGGTGACATTCTTGGTGATTCTCTTGGTGACATTATTGGTGATTCTCTTGGTGACATTCTTGGTGATATTCTTGCTAAGTTTGAGAAAGTAGTGCAGTTGCAGTTGTTGTAGTTGTGTATGGTACTTTCTCTGTGGATATGGAGACTCTCCCTCTTGTGCGCTACCCTTGGAGAAGGAGCGGTCTACTTGTCTTAACTTATTGTTGTAGTTAGAAACTGGGGTTTATCTATTGGTTCTAGAGTAGGCTTGTCGGGATTATTCTAAGTAAAATTTAGGGTGCTCGGGGGTGGTTTTGTGCCTATGGTTGGGTGACAATGATGTGATATTTTCTATGATTAAACGAGCATACCAAAATTTCAACATGGAATCAGAGATGGTTTCCTTCGTAACAGTCTAACCACTGGAAGGAAGATCCTCAATTTCCCCCATTTTCAAGCTCATTGGCCACATACTGAACTCACTAGGAAGGTCGCCTAAGTCGGGTGCATCTCTTCCCCGTATCAAATCTACAAATTTTGAAAGTTGAGAAATTAGGGTTTCCTCATAAAACCATAGGTCTGGAGTACCAGTCGCAGTTGCAGTGCCAATTCCTTCGTGCCAGTTGCAGCACCAGTTGCAGTGTTGGTTGCATCACCAGTTGCAGTGAAATTTTTTGTGAAGTGTTGGGACTAATATTTGGTTGTCCTAGTGCACCTTACCTTAGCAACTCTCCAACAACCTTTAGATTATAATTTGGATCACCTTTGAAGTTTTAATGTTCGGCATTTCTTTTCGTCACTATCGGATGGTGCCACTTCATGTCAATGTTGTCGGAGGTATGTACTTATACATATTTAAATTGTGTCATTATTTTAAGTGTGATTGCAGGAGAAGGGGACTCTTAGAATCGTATATCCAGAGAGATCTCAGATCCAACACATTCAGATGAACAATGCACTCTGGGTTTGATTGTTTTCATATGCCTCTAGTTGTTATGGAATTATTGTAACCTTATGAACATCTAGTTGTATTTTGATATATTGAAGTTATGATTATCATAGTAACCTCTATTCAAATTTAAAGTTATAAGCTAGCTCTAGTCAAAGTATTAGATTGATTAAGGATGATATTTTTAGAGTTTATTTGCATTATATTCTCTAACTCAAATTTATGTCAAGAAAGAATAGTGTCTTAAGTACAGGGGACGGGTTGAAGAGAATACTTTTCATCTTGAGTGAAGGAGACTCAGAATAAAATCACAACACTTGTTCTTAAAGACAAGACTCCAGGTTCCAGGTTTGATTGATTAAATTAATAAGTTTCCAATTTGTACATATCAAGTTTAATAATTGTTACATTAGTAGTTGTGACAACAATCCTTGAAAGGATATATTACTGCTAGATACAATGAATAATTGGCAACATGTGAGTAATATTGATGTAAATTCTTATTGTACTTGGTCACAAGCTGAACTAACATCTCCTTGAGGAGATACTTCTTGTTTTTCTTCCAGGAAGGTCATCTTGATAACTATATGATGATTACCATGATATTGTCTGTTATTCTTGTTGACATAGATATGTTCTTATGAAAATGCTATTATACTTTTTGCTCTTGTTTCTCTTGTCTTGGGCAGGTTATTTTATAAATTCCATGGATGTCACCTTAGATGAATGATTGATCACAAAACTAGAAGAGTGTTGTTCCTATTTCTTATTATTGTATTTTTATTTTGGCTCATGTTCCAAGAAATATCTCTGAGAAGAAGCTACTGTGATTATTGTTCTCGTTCTTGTTTTTATTATACGAGTATTATTCTTGTCTATTGTTTTCCCCTTGTTTTCCTTGTTCCGGGTAGGTCACAGGTGATAACTCTAAGAGAAGATATAGTGACGGTTTCAAGAGAAAACATGTTATATGGTCTCTAATTTGATACATGGAGCAGACTATCTAGCTAAGAAGTTGTATACATGACCGTATACATCCATGTATCGAATAAGAAGAAGATGAAGAAGGGTACTTTTGTGGGATACTGAGTATCTCATATGGAGATTGGTTCCAAGGAGCATAAGGCCCCAAGGATAACTGAACAAATCCCTCTAGTGCATTTGATCACTCCTCAGATAAAGAAGAGTTAGTAGAGCCAGAAGGGCCTACCCAGAATCATTGCAATAACCAAGAAGAGACCAATGTGGTACCATGAAACTTTATAGGATGCAACATTGATGAGCCATATCATGAGGAGCAGATGGCTCCATCGGTGGTGAGGTAGGTGGCCCCACCGAGTACCATCTCGGAAGGAGCTAGAGTTCAGAGGGAGTCAGACCTCATGATCCAGTAGGGAGGATCATTCTCCCCAAGACCATTCACAAGAGGCTTCAAAGAAAATCATCACACATAGAGGGAGAAGATGGCTCTGAATATGATACAGACTCAGAGGGAGCCAATCTTCAAAGGGAGAATGGAGACTTAGAGAATTTCAAATTCAGATGGAAGAGAGAGACGTCTTCCAATAATGATAGACAAATTCCATGGGTTGAGAAGGCTTGCCCCCGAACCCCCTAGCCAGAGGGATCGCCCCCCCAAACCTCGTAGGAGGGGAAATCCCCCCCTGCAACTCCCCTGCATGGACGGGTGTACATTCTTCTAGGGTGTAAATTCTTCATGGGGTATAAACATAGTTGAAAACAAAGATCTTTGAACCAATAGGATAATCAAGCTCCACAACCAACATGTGGGGCAACAATTTCTTGACTTACAAGGCATATTTTCCCACCTTTCATCCCACTCAGACTTGGCCTTTAGGGGATTCACTTCCTTTTATATCCATATCCATCTCAATCCCTCTAGGGTCACCGGGATCGCCTCCCTAGAGTGACCTATTCACCCTTGAAGTGTGGGACCTACATCGAGGTGACATTGAGTATAGGATTCCTAATTTGTAGAACTTTCTTTGTGGTTGGGTCGGGCTTTTCCCAACCTACAACTTGTGTTATAACACTTTGCATGGGTCGAACCCAATCTTTCATCTCCTCAAATATAGGAAGTACAACCCCCATAACAATATTTGAGCTAGAACTCTTTCCACATCCAGTCCAAACTAAATTTCAAATGCTAGCTATCTATGGATCAATATGTGGAACTTTGTCATAAACCCTAAAATCCCAAGCCATACCTTGTCAATCCATTATCATAATGACCCTTTTTTATTTGTCTATGCATGAATATCCACACAAATATTTCTCCACCAAGGTTCCAATTTCTTCCATGTTCATGTCCTCTTCCAGTATTAATTTTACCTTCTACTTTTTGGACCTAACACGCTTTTTATTCCTTGTATTCCCAACACCTCCTATGTTCATGAAATTTTCCTTTATCTTGGCAGTTTCCTCCCCTCAACCTGAAAATTGTTCATGTGATAATACATAAAAACCTATCCCAAAGCTAGTTCATTTCTTATAAAATACCCTTTAAAATTCCTTTAGTTCCTCAACATTTTAGAGTATTATGGTCATTCCATCGACAGTTGTCGGTGTTCTCCCATATAGATATTGACAACCTTAATCTCCCCCCTAACTTTCCATTCAATTCAATTGATAATATATACTTCCATGATTTCATTTGATAGATTGTCACCTTTCTCTAAGTAAAAACATAATCAACCTTGGAAAAAAGGAGGAAAATTTTAGAATCTATACAATGTTAGACCGAGGGTATTCTTGGAATTGACCTTTTGTTAGGATATTCAGACACTTAGGAATTAGTTAATATCAACTTGGTCTAATATGTCGTTAGGTAAAAGTGTGTTTCTTTGGTATGCATTTGTAAGTAGGTAATCTGACGGTCACGATATGTTCCCGACATAGAGTGATCTGACAACTCATATTATCCTCGATCTTAAGGGATACATTGATATGTTGCTTAGCACCCAATTTTTCCATGATGTCTATTTAAAGAGCATGAAGGGTCATTTGTAGATGATTGATTGTGAGACACTCTCTTGTAAATATCTCTGTAATATTTACTTTTGCATTAATAAATTGCTCCAAGTGGCCATGATGGTTGGGGCCATGGATGTTTCCCCACGAGGCTTTTACCACGTAAAAACATTGGTGTATTGATATTTAATATGGTTGTGTGAGTGGTTATTGAAGATTTTATTCCTCTATTGGGATACTTGTGTTGTCAAACATGGCATCAAAGCGCATTTGAAGACTCGCTCCCATTGTAGATCGAGATCTTGAAGCCGTGTTGCCACATCTCTGTTTTCATCCATTTTTGTACATTTATAGGCTAAGAGGACTATTCCATTGCATCTGGAGCGATCGTTTTAGTTAGAAACACTTTTCATTTCACTCAAAAAGGTTTCATTTTTCCAAATATACGGTCATTTCAGTCAGATTCAGAGGTATAAAGCTTGAATACGCCCTTTTAAATTTTTATAGAGATAATATTTATGTTTTTTGTTTTTTATTTCTAGGTTTCTACTATTTTTTATCTGCATATTCTCTTTTCTCTAAGCTCTATACAATCTTGGCAAATAAGAAACAAAGAGGAAAATGTCTTCTTGTCTATGTATGATCTTTGTCATGCGCTCGTTGGTGTTCTCCCATATCAAGATTGACAACCTTAATTTCCCCCCTAACTATCCATTCCATTCAATTGATAATATATACTTCCATGATGTCATTTGATAGATTGTCACCTTGTCCGAAGTAAAAGAATAATCAACCTTGTAAAAAAGGAGGAAACTTTCAGAATCTATACAATGTTAGTCTAAAGGTATTCTTGGAATTGACCTTTTGTTAGGATATTCAGACACTTAGGAGTTAATTAAGATCAACTTGGTCTAATGTGTTGTTAGGTAAAAGTGTGTTTCTGTAGTATGCATTTGTAAATAGGTGTTATACAGGATAGCCTAACTGAGAGGGTGGGGGGGGGGGGTGAATCAGTTAGATAAAATTTCTTTCTTTTTATTTAATAGATTACTCAATGAACATAGATTATGCCTTTTACTGTATGTCTTGCTACAAATCATTCAAATAAATAAATATGCAATCACATAAATAGACAATGACACAAAGATTTTCATGAGGAAACCCAAAAGGGAAAACCTCTTCTTCTTATGAATGAAAGGCAAGCTCCAACTTCTCTTTACATTCTTATTTTATCTGAGCTACAACCCATATGAGGCTGCTACCTCTGTTTCTTCAGCACCTACTGAATGGAAGCTACAACTCCCATATGTACAAGCACCAACTTGTACAGGAGACTTTTACAGTCTCCCCTTGCTCCTCCCTACCACCCTGAAATCATTCTTTGTCACTAAGAATCTGCAAACCAACTCTTTATCTTCTCTGTCAAAGATTAAGCATTCAAATCCTCTCTGTTTTTATATTCATATCACAATTCATTCTTGACCAAACCACTTAGATTTATCAATCTGTGTCTGTGTCTTCCCTCCTCTATCCTTTTTTTTCTCAAATTTTACAGAGCCATATATCTCCCCTTAATCCTCTCTTACTCTTGAGTTTTCCCAATCAATTCATCCTCCATCCTGTATCATCGGTGCGTACTATCGAACCCTCAGGCTTCAAAGAATCAGTTAAAATAACTGAATAACTTCCTTACAGTGATTATTATTGGTCAAGGCATAAAGAATAACAGTAGCCACACGATCAGTTTAAATATTTAACCAGCACCGTTCGATGAACATACATCTGTTTTGATTTTTCAGCACAGAATAACCCTTGAGCACTTTGGCAAGCCACTTGTGCTAGCCCATATGCCCATTGGTCGTGACCACAGGTTAATCAAAATGCATTTCACATTTCGGCAATCCTGTGTCGAAGAGTCTTGACACTACAAGTTATGAATCCTAAAATAGAGCTTAGCTTTGTGCTAGCTCCTACCTCTCACATCACCATCAGCGGTAACCACTGCCTACACCAAAAATGTATTTTTGTGTTTCGCATTTCGGCGTTTCGGCATTTCTGTGATGAAGTGTTTCGACACTCCAAGTCACGATCCCTGAAATGGAGCTTAGCTACTCTAGCTCCTTCCCCTCATATGACCACTGGCGGTAACCACAACCTACATCAAAAAGGCACTTCGCATTTCGGCATTTTGGCATTCCTGTGATGAAGTGTCTCGACACTCCAAGTCGCGATCCCCAAAATAGAAAGTTTCGATGTGACGTAAACCTTCTGACATCACACGTGGATTGACACATGCTGAATAGCTGCCACGTGTCACTCTTGGATCAACGGTCAAGATTTTATCATGATTTCGCAACTCCATGAGCCTTCATCATGCCTGATCAACAGTCCAGATCAATCCTCGATATAACGACTAAGATTATTTCGTGATTTCACATATCGCGAGTTCAAGAGGTTAGAGCTCTCCTTCCTTTGACCTCTCAGTCAGCGAAATTATGATCTGTAACCACGTGTCCCTCCCAAAGATGAACGGTCCTCCTACTTTCAAGATTTTGTAAGCCTACTTCTCCTAGCACTTTAAAGAACATGCAGGTTCTCCTGGATCTGACGACGTTCGGGCCCTACGCTCAGATCTAACGCCTGAGATTCATTTTTTTCTACTGCGCACTCCTTCTGAATTCCCGGATGATTTAAGTTTGACATTAATGACAAAACCAAGCCCTATGCAAACTGACCAACAATAGGTAATCTGACGGTCAAAATATGTTTCCAACATAAAGTGATCTGACAACTCATATTATCCTCGATCTTAAAGGACACATTGATATGTGGCTTAACACCCGATTGGTCCATGATGTCTATTTAAAGAGCATGGAGAGTCATTTGTCGATGATCGATTGTGAAACACTCTCTCGTAAATATCTTTGTAATATTTATTTTTGCATTAATAAATTGCTCCAAGTGGCCATGATGGTTGGGGTCGTGGATGTTTCCCCACGGGGCTTTTAACATGTAAAAGAATTGGTGTATTGATATTTGATTTGGTTGTGTGAGTGGTTATTGAATATGTTCTTCCTCTATTGGGATACTTGTGTTTTCAAGCATGGCATCAGAGCGCATTTGAAGACCCGCTCCCACTGTAGATCGAGATCTTGAAGTCATGTTGCCACATCTATGGTTTTGTCCATTTTTGTACATTTCTAGGCTAAGAGGACTATTCCATTGCATATGGAGCACTCATTTTAATTAGAAACACTTTTCATTTCAATTGAAAAGGTTTCAATTTTCCCAAGATATGACCATTTCAGTTAGATTCGGAGGTATAAAGCTTGAATACGCCCTTTTAAATTTTTATAGAGATAATATTTCGATTTTTTGTTTTGTATTTCTAGGTTACTACTCTTTTCGATCTACATATTTTCTTTTCCATACTCTCTATATGATCTTGGAAAATAAGAAACGGAGAGGAAAGGGTCTTCTTGTCTATGTATGCTCTTTGTCGTGCGCTCTGTGTGATCTCGGTAAATCAGAAACTGAGGGAAAATTTGCATTTTCTAGGTAAGCTAACTGATATCTAACCCTTTTGTTGTCGAGAAGTAAACAACAAATTGATTGAATGCATGAAAAGAAGTTTTTTATTGAGCACGCACTCCAAGGTCATCTTCAACAACAATGACGACCCTCCTTCTTAAGACTATAATGTTTTTTTCACTAGCTCACTTGATTGAAAGTTACTTTACTTAGTAAAAGGTCTTGAGTTTGAGTCTTTTTTTTGTTACTTTTTTTTAAAAAAGAGCATACATTCATTGTATAGTGCATTTCCCTTAATTATAAAAGTGAATCACTATTAAATAACTTTAATATTTTATTCTAAGTTACTTTTTTCATGGAACTTTCATTTACAAAGTAACTTCATTGTAAAAGTGATTCTCGCTTATTCTATAAAAGTGGGTCACTCCATAAGAAAATTATTTAAAAGTGAGCTTATAGGCACATGGCACATAACCAATTAAGCAAAGCATAACCACATGACGCATGTTATACTTTCCACATGGCTCTTTGGTTACCGTTTATGTTTTTTTTTCAAAAGGGAATAACTTTCACATCCAAAGTTTGTTTTTAGTGTTGTTTTTTTGAAACAGCCTATTTTTTCGAGATCTTTCCATCCAGGCCATCAGTTTCATATTTAAAATCCATATTGTTTTCATCTTTAATATGGCTTCTCCTAGTGATATTTTTCTTACCAACACCGACTACTTCTCATGGAAATCCCAGATGGAGGAATCACTAAGAAGTAGAGGATTGTATCGAATCACCTTGGGAACGAAACAAGGACCCATTGATGATGAAAAGAAATTCAAATGGGAAAATAATAATGACGAAGAACGTGGACTAATCGAAATTTCCATATCTCTTGATTTAAGGTTTCACCTTCAATGAATTGATGGCCCAAATAAATCTTAGGAAAAGCCTGAAATTGTGTTTGGTAAACACAGTATTATTTAAGCCCAGCAGTTGGAAAATAAATTAATGACTTTAAGTCTAAATGATTTTTCTTGCATTGAATATTACTTATCTAAGTTCAAAACACTTGTATCTTTACTATTGATCCAGGTGGATATTGGTGGCCACCCACCTGTTTCATATTACAACTGGCTCATCTGGATAGTTTTCAGTTCAGCACGTCTCTCTGTAATGGGGACATTTCTTTGTAATTATGGGTTATGCACTTATCGGGTTGTTCTGAGTCCCTACACAACATCCAGGAGGATAGTGGTGGTCGTCCACCTATTCCAACTAGTTTATTTTGAAAATTTTCATGTCAGTACATCGTTTTTTACTTCCAGGGCCATTTTGGGGCTCTAAACAGTGTTTTCTTGGCTTGCCATAGTCAAGCTGTAGATGGAGTTTGAGTTTGATAGAATAATGTGTATTTATCGAAAATACCTTTCCAATAAGCGATCACACACCTAAAACAAAGATCGTATGCAAAATTTACAACCCCGGGAAGTTAATGTACTAACTTACCCCAACATGGCCCACATGAATTTTAGCGTTTCATCTCCTAGGGTTAGGTTTTTGGATGTCTAGGTTTTTGGCTTTCATGTTATCATAAAAAGGCCTTCATATCCTCATTGTAATCATCTTCTAGTAAATGAGCATAGTCGTCCCATCTCTTCTCAGAGACAAAGCTGCCACCATTCTAGCGAGTATTGCACTCTGTATTTTTACAGTCTCTTTACAATTCTTTCATTAATAGAAATCAAGTATTGTTGTATTTCTTTGTTTCTGGTAATTTTTATGAGTATTTCATTGTAATATCTCTTCTTTCATTTCATTCCGTAAATAATATGGATTAGTGGTATCAAAGAAGGCTGCTCTTTATCATTTTTCATCAAATGTCCCCGACGAGGTCTAAGTATAGAAAATTGGGTCACAAGCTTGTCTCTCTTGAGAAAAATCACTCCCTTACGCCCAAGAAATGATCAATGGTGGCAGAAAATAAAAATGGCAGAGAAAAAGATTCAATCAACCTGTTTTTTTAGCAATCTCTTGCGCAACTGAGGGATGAAATGATGGAGAATTTTACACACATCCTTCAACTCATGTCGATAGCAACAGGTGCATCTTCATCAAGCGGCCATTTTGGAAGAACCTCTCCCTTCAAGGTACAAGTTAATTTTGATATTCCCATATTTGAAGGTCAGATAGATGTGGATGCCCTATAAAAATGGTTAAATATATTAGATGGTTATTTCTCTGTTCAAAACTTTTTTGACAAGGAAAATATCACCTTTGCACTCCTCAAATCTCTCCCCCATGTCAAACATTGGTGGGAAACTTACTCGAAGAAAAGTTCCACAGAGGAATATGGAATATATGGGGTCGATCCCACTTGGGATTTTTTTGTGGATGCAGTCAAGGAAAAGTACTACCTTGTTGACAACTATGAAGACCATTACATGAGATGGACCACACTGTAGCAAGAGAAGATCCAAACAATGTTGAAGTTCACAAATACTTTCCATATCTTGCGCACCAAGCTAGGTATCAAAGACTCTGAGCAGCATCTGGTTCTAAAATACCATGGGGATCTGCATAGGTACATCCAAACCAAAATGGATTTCCTAAACATCTCATCATTGGGAGATTCCTATCGATATGTTGTGAAAATCGAGCAGAAATTTAGGCACCAGAACAAATGGGAATTCGAGTCTGCAAATCCACAACAACTAAAGCATGGTAAAGATGACCCTAAACAATAGCCTCTATAAAACCAATCCAAGACACAGGACAAGAAGGGTAAAAGAAAGATGAAGAATGACACTAGGAAGTGGTGTGACTTCCATAAAATCCCTTGTCACAACACCGATGAATGTCGCTCAAAACAGTCATTGGTGGCTGAGGTCAAAGACACAGAGCCGAATCCTGATTCAGAATCTAATCCAGAAAATATTGAAAATAGACAGATCATCGACGCAGACCCCACTGCTACCATCGTGACCATAACAATTCAACCAGAAGAACCAGTATATCTTGAAGAGGGGGGGGCGCCTCTTCCATTCAAAGATGTGGGTGAAGGGGACGTCGTTGCATTTCATGATTCATAACGATCGCCGGAAGAAACTTATCTCAGCTAAGGTCGTCAAACAGTTGGTTTTGTTAACAACACCACACCCGTAGCCATACAACATCGGGTGGCTTCACCAGGGACGAGATCTCTATGTCAGCCAGCAGTGTCGCCTGTCCTATGGAATCCATCCCTTCAAGGATGAGGTAGTGTGTGATGTTTCCCCTCTTGATGTCTGTGATGTTGTTTTGGGCCAACCATATATGTGGAAACATCATGTTTTTTATGAGTCTAGACCCCATAGAGTCATTATTACTCTGGTAGGTCAGCTCTATAGGATACCAGAGGTAGTTCTGACTACTTCTCCACCAAAACAGTGTCGCAAGGTAATCTCTCATACTGCAAAATTCATCCTCTTCACAGTCTGTTCAAAGGATGCACAAAAGGCTTCTACAACCACTGCATCCTCAACACCTTCTATCCAGGAAAAAAATATTGTCGAAGAGAAAGAATATATTGTTTCTTCACCTACAATGGTGCCTACACAATGCCCCGTCAAACCCAGAGACAATAGGTTGGTGGAATAGGTTCAACCCCGCCAACAACAAGTTCATGATAGCCTTCCATAGACAAGGAAGTACAACTTCTCCAAAAGGGTACACAGCTCACCAAGATTCAGATTCATAAAACTTTTTCCCCTCTTCCTTGGGCACTCAATGCAATGGAGACTATTTCTTCCTAAGGGGGGAGGATTGATCCACGTGGATATTGATGGCCACCCACCTATTTCATATTCCAACAGGCTCATCTGGACATTTTTCAAATCAACATGTCTCTTTGTAATGGGGACATTTATTTGTAATTATGGGTTATTCACTTACAACGTTGTCCTGAAGCCCTACACAACATCCAGGTGTATAGTAGTGGTTGTCCACCTATTCAAACTGGTTTATTTTGAAAATTTTCATGTCAGTAAATCTTTTTGTACTTCCAAGTCCATTTTGGGGATCTAAATAGTGTTTTCTTGGATTTCCACGGTAAAAATGTAAACGGAGTCAGAGTTTGATGAAATAATGTGTATTTCTCGAAAATACCTTTCCAATGAGTTATCACGTGCCTAAAACAGAGATCATATGCAAAAGTTACGACCGTGGGAAGTTAATGTACTAACTTACCCCAACGGAGCCCATATGACTTTTAGCATTTCATCTCCTAGGGTTAGGTTTTTGGATGTATAGGGTTTTGGAATTCATGTTATCATAAAAAGGCCTTCAGAGCCTCATTGTAATCATCTTCTAGAGAATGATTGTAGTTGTCACATCTCTTCTTAGAGATAAAGTTGCCACCGTTCTAGCGAGTCTTTCACTCAGCATTTTTACAGTCTCTTTATAATTATTTCATTAATAGAAATCAAGTATTGATGTGTTTCACTGTTTCTGGCAATTTTCATGAGTATTTCAGTGTTATATCTCTTCTTTCATTTCGTTCCAAAAATAATCCATATCAGTGGTATCAGAGCAAGCTGCTCTTGATCATTTTTCAGTGCATGTCCCCAACAAGGTCCGAGTATATCCAATTGGGTCTCGTGCTTGTCTCTCTTGAGGAAAATCACTCTCGCACACCCAAGAAACACTCGATGGCAGTAGAAAAGAAAAACAATGGAGCAAAATATTATTTTAACATGTTGCTTGAGCAAGCTCTCATGCGATAGAGGAACGAAATGATGGAGAATTTTTCACACATCCTTCAATGCTTGTCGATAGTAACAGACGCATCTTCATCAAGCGACCATTTTGGAGGAACCTATCCCTTCAAGGTACAAGTTAATTTTGACATTCCCATATTTGAAGGTCAGATAGATGTGGATTCCCTAGAAAAATGGTTAAATCTATTAGAAGGTTATTTCTCTGTTCAAAATTTTTACGACAGGGAAAAGATCACCTTCGCACTCCTCAAATATGTCCCCCATGTCAAACATTGGTAGGAAACTTACTGGGAGCAAATTTCCACAAAGGAATCTGGAATATATGGGGTCGAGCCCACTTGGGATTTTTTTGTGGATGCGGTCAAGGAACAGTACTACCATGTTGACAACTGTGAAGACCAGTACATGAGATGGACCACACTGCGGCAAGAGAAGAGCCAAACAGTGTTAGAGTTCACAAATACTTTCCATACCTTGTGCACCAAGTTGGGTATCAAAGACTCTGAGTGGCATCTAGTTCTGAAATATCGTGGGGCTTTGCATAGGTACATCCAAACCGAAATGTATTTCCTAAGAATCTCATCATTAGGAGATGCCTATCGATATGTTGTCAAAGTCAAGCAGAAATTTAGGCACCATAACAAATGGGAATTCGGGTCTGAAAATCTGCAACAACCAAAGCATGGTAAATACAGTTGTAAACAACATCCTCTACACAACCATTCCAAGACACATGGCAAGAAGGGTAAAGGAAAGATGAAGAATGACACTAGGAAGTGGTGTGACTTCCACAAAATACCTTGGCACAACACCTATGAATGTTGTTTGAAACAGTCATTGGTGTTTGAGGTCAAGGACATGGAGCCGAATCCTGATTCAAAATTCGATCTAGAAAATATGAAAACAAATATATCATCGACGCAAACCCCACTTCTATTGTTGCGGCCATAACAATTCAACCAGAAGAAACAGTATATCTTGAAGAGGGGGGGCACCTCTTCCATTCACAAATGTGGGTGAAGGGGACCCCGTTGCATTTCAGTATTGATAACAAAAGCCAGAATAACCTCATCTCGGCTATGGTAGTCAAACAGTTGGGGTTTTCGGAAACACTAGACCTGCAACCATACAACATTGGGTGGCTTCACTAGGGACGATATCTCTGTGTCAGCCAGTAGTGTCACATGTCCTATGGCACCCAACCCTTCAAGGATGAGGTAGGGTGTGATGTTTCCCCTCTTGATGTCTGTGATGTTGTTTTGGGCCAACCATATATGTGGAAATGTCATGATGTTTATGAGTCTAGACCACGTAGTGTCATTATTACTCTAAGAGGTCAGCTCTATAGGATACCATAGGTAGTTCCGACTACTGCTCCACCAAAATAGTGCCACAAGGTAATATCTCATACTGCAAAATTCATCCTCTTAGCAATTTGTTCAAAGGATGCACAAAAGGCCACTACAACCACTGCAGCATCAACACCTTCTATCCAGCAAAATCAGATTGTCGAAGAGAAATAAGATATTGTTTCTTCACTGACAATGGTGCCTACACAATTCCCCGTCAAACCCAGAAACAATAGATTGGTGGTACAATTTCAACCCCGCCAACAACAAGTTCATGACAGCCTTCCACAGACCAAGCAGCACAACTTCTCCAACAAGGCACATAGCTCACCAAGATTGAGAGTCATAAAACGTTTTCTCCTCTTCCCTGGGAACTCAATGCAATGGGGACCATTGCCTCCAAAGGGGGGAGGATTGATCTAGGTGGATATTGGTGGCCACCCACCTATTTCATATTCCAATTGGCTCATCTGGACAGTTTTCAGTTTAGCACGTCTCTCTGTAATGGGGACATTTCTTTGTAATTATGGGTTATGCACTTGTGGGGTTTTCTTGAATCCCTACACAACATCCAGGTGGATATTAGTGTCTGTCCACCTATTCCAACTGGTTTATTTTGAAAATTTTCATGTTAATACATCTTTATGTACTTCCAGGGCCATTTTGGGGCTCTAAAAAATGTTTTATTGGCTTGACATAGTCAAACTATAGATGAAGTCAAAGTTTTATGTCATAATGTGTAGTTCTTGAAAATACCTTTCCAACGAGCTATCATGCACCTAAAATGGAGATTTTATGCAAAATTTACGACCCCGGGAAGTTAATGTACTAATTTACCCCAACGAGGCCCACATGAATTTTGGTGTTTCATATCCTAGGGTTAGGTTTTTGGATGTCTAGGTTTTGGAATTCATGTTATCATAAAAAGGCCTTCAAAACCTCATTGTAATCATCTTCTAGTGAATGAGCATAGCCATCACATATCTTCTCAAAGATAAAGTTGTCACCATTCCAGTGAGTCTTGCACTCTGTATTTTAACAATCTCTTTACAATTATTTCATTAATAGAAATCAATTATTGTTGTATTTCTCTATTTCTGGCAATTTCATGAGTATTTCATTGTAATATCTCTACTTTCATTTCGTTCTGAAAATAATTCAAATCAACTATAGAGTACAAACTAAATATGAAGGAAGATCTTTGCATATATGTTATTCTTGCTAAGCTTGGTAGTGCATATTTTGTTTTTGTATATACCTTTTATGCCACCAGAGTAGCTCTATGGAGTGTCTATAAACAACCTTCTCTTTAGTATTTTTGTGATGCTCTGACTAGAGAGCAATACAATCTTATGCAACTTATATTGATTAGCACTACAAGTACATATAACAAAACCTTAGTGGTCCAACGAAAAGATAAATCCAAGAATCACAAGAAGCAACATCCTTGCCACAACAACAAGAAAAACAAGGGTCCCAAACCCCCTTAGCCAACTTCCACTCCTAACGATGACAAAGGCGAAAAATCTAAAATTAAGAAAATTGATAGACATTGCAACTTTTGTGGGAAAGATGGTCACATGGAGTCCAATTTTTTTAAGAATATGGAAGATTTAGAAGTAATGATGAAGAAGGACAACAACAATATTTCTTCTTCTTCTTCTTCTTCTTCTCATGGAAGAAGTACGAGCTTGGGGTGGAAGAAGTATGAGGAGGGTCATATTTACCCTTGGCAGTGTAAGATTTGTTCCTGGTATTGATTACCATAACATCTTCTGGTTCAAACCAATCTAAAACAGCGATCGTGGTATCAGGCCTTTTGCCAAAGATCTTATCTCTGGCATTTTTCTTAACTTTGCAAGTACTTTCTTCATGATTTTCTTCACAGAAGTTACACCAACTGTGAGACATAATGACCTTTGGATGAAAAGTATTTTCATTAGTATTCCTAAAAGGTGTTGAGGAAGAAGAATATTCACCATGGGCAAGTGAAGAAACACGTCACTTTCGTTCATAGGATATCATCCTATTATTCATATCTTGCATGAGTTGTAGGAGGGCATAAATATATGTTTCCTTGACCAAGTCCCCTTTAGGGAGACCCATTCTTTCAAGTTTCTCCTCATATTCTAGTCAAGTATGAAGAGCGGAACCAATATTTTCAATATCCTTCTCTTCAAGTCTATGATGATAAGGAGAAGGTAGCGCATTATAATAATGCATGAAAGTAGCCTGATTTTGAGGGCAGATTAGTTCAGATATTTGATTGTATAATTTGGTGAAGAGAAGGTTAAAAGATTTAATGGTTTCACCATCTTTATAGGAAATATTGTTGTATTCCCTTAATTTCTCAACTGGACTCTTAGATTCTCCATAAGTGGACTTGAACCAATAAACCAATTCTTCCCATGTGGAAAGAACTTTGGGAGGGAGATCAAAAAAATCTATTGCAGCTTTCCCTTCGAGGGAGTTGAAAAATAGACACATGCAAGTGTTGTTATCGTTAGCCCCGATATTATGACAAGCATTAGAAAATTCTACTAGGTGTTCATTTGTAGTAAGGGTATTATTTCCTAAAAAACTAGGTAAATTGTCCTTAAACTTTGGTAATGGGTGAGTAGAAGGTGTCAGATTCAAGTTAGAAGACACATGCCATGGGGTGGTCATAGCATCTTCCTCGAATTGGAAAAGCCCATATTTATTTATCACTTTAGTAGGATTGGTAGTGGATTGAACAGAGACTTGATGACTATATATACTACCAATTACTGACGAAGCAGAAGGTTGGGAGGAGGAGGCACCCGCGGTTCCACTACCACTACCCACAGATGTCATGTTGAAGGTGATAGGTAGGGGTGATGAAGGTGAACTAGCAAAAGTAGATAAATTTGTCCTTAGAGAAGTTTATTGTGTTGATAAAACATTTTTCCTCCCTATTTCAAAAATAGGAGTAGCTTCAGGGGACAATCCTCTTCTCCTTCGAGAGATGTGAGGATTTGAGGACATGAAAAGAAAGACTAGAGAGGTAGGAAAGGGGAGGTTACTGTTGATTTATGTACTGCCTTTGCCTAGCTTCCCAATGTTCACAAATACTTATATCCCTTTCAATTAATTCCCAATAGTGTTCAAGTTCGGCACGAGTACTAGCAGTTTCTAAAATAGTGTTGAATAAGGTCAAGGCAATGCTAGTTTGGTCATCAAGACCATTTCCAATATTGGGTTGTCTTGTAACATGTATTGTCATGGAAAAAATCGGTCAAGGCGTATTCAGATAAATCATAAAAAGAAAGATAATTGTGATACAATCAACCAGAGAGATATGGAAGATCTCCCCAGTATGGTCGCCAAATAAATATTGAGGAAAAGGTATGGAAAACCTTACTCAATCATTTTTATATCTTGTCAGACTAAGGCAAGATAGTTGGGAATGTCACATGTGGTTTATAGCCTTAAGACAATCACTTAATCCACAGGTATTAATGTACAAGGGATCAAGGCTGGTTTTTTTTATATTAAATGAAACAATGCAAAGAAATAAACTTAAAGTAAAGTTCCATGAATGTGTAGAGAAATTACACGAATATGTACATGGAGATAAAAAGAAAAATATTGAACCAGGTCATTAAAACACATATGTGATACTTGAAACAATAATCTGATTTCTGTATTTATTTCATTCTGAGATACAAAACTGAGTTCTCTTTACAAACCCCTGCGAGGGTAGTGACCAAAGTCATATTTAGAAGCCTTCGATGGGAAGCATACAAAAAGACTCTGACAACAAAAAGAAAATTGAATCTAAAGATCTAGATCAGCTTGCCACAAAATGTTGTCACTTGACTCTGCAAGATATTCTTTATCAGTCATGAAATTCAATTCATAAACAAACAAGAATACACAAACTGCCAAAGATAAATCATACACCTTTAAAACAAGATGCTGAAAGATGTGATTCAGTTTTTGAATCATGTTTCCTTCAATAAGACCCTGTTGTCATCAAGAGGGTTAAGCCTTCTAGTAAACTCAAAATGAATTAAACTGGAAAGTATCTTACTAGTATAGAGCAAACCTTATGGTTGTATTTCTTCTTCTATTCTCCTCTCTTTGTCTCTTCCTTTCATTGAGATTTTATTCCTTCTCAATAGGTTATGGTAGTTCAACTACCTTTCTAGTTAAATCTATTTATTTGAGACAAATAATAATAATAATATATAAATAAGGGTCTTAATTAAATAATAACTAAATAGGTGGGACCCCTTGTGACTCCCAATTATTTACTTTAATAATCATTAAACATGAAATATAAAACCCAATCATTTGATTCAAATATCCTCCTTGTAACTCTCGTTCTCATAATTATGATCAAATATTTTAAATATCAACAAATATAATATGACCATATCCAAAAAAGTATTATATCCATGTTGTCCAAAAAAACTGCCTAAATATATGATTTTTGTCCAAAACATTGTCAAAGTAAAAATATTGTCCTCAATAGAAAATAACATAAATCATCATTAAAAATCATATTTATTGTAAGAGGCATTTGGCCTCTTCTCACTGATGTCTCCTTTTTATCTTCCTTTGGAAGACTTGGGCTGATTGGAACCTTGAGGTTGGACTGCATTGATAATGTGAGAACAATCATCCTTAATACAAATATGTGAAGACAGATTCAAAGGACTCTTTGGATGATTTGGAGGCAGTGGCCACTCCCTTTCCTTTATCTCGCACAGGTTTGGGAACATCGGTTTTTAACCTTTTACTAGCATGAGATGACTACATGGGTGAGACAACATGATCAGCTTGGGCAATTTGATTCTTTGGTGATGGCGGAGGGGGTAATGGAAAAGAAGCAGTAGGCCAATTGTGGTGATGAACAGCAGGTTGGTAGACAATCTCTTGCCAACCATCATTGGTGGGAGGTTCTGGCTGCATTGGCACATGAGGAGGAACACGAATACCTGAAAAGTTTTGATGTGCTTGGAAGGGAGGCCTTTCAGGTCAAGGCTGGAGGATCTCATGGCCAACTAAGTTGAAGAACCCAACTTGAAAGAGTTGATTTAACTCATGTGAATCAACATCAAAATGAATTGAAAATCGAGGTCGTATATGGCCTCTCTGCCAATTTCCTCTACCTTTGTTGCCTCTATCATTACTGCCTATGCTAAAGAATCTCATCATAAAGAAATATTCCAACATGTCATGAAAAAATCTTAACAATCAATGCATGAAACTCTACCTAAATAAAATAAAATAAAAATAAAAACAAATTGGCTCTATTATTCACCACAGAACACATGCAATCCATCCATTAACACCTTAAAACTTCATCAATCAATTGCCATTTAAATAGAGAGTGGTAGGGTTATTTGGAAGATGAGGGGTTTATAGTGTACAAAAAATGGTAGCATGGATGGAACAAGATAAACGAATAATGTTCAAGAAAATGCAAAAGTAACATAAATTGTATCTATATCCAACCTTCAAACACCAATCATCAACCAACTTTTGTATTGATCCCTTTTATTTTCATAAAATATTTTTAAATTCTTAATAATAGAATAGGGAATGCTATAAGTGTATCTGGGAATATAAGGGGGTTATAATGTGAGAAACACAGTACAATGAAAGGGAACCAAATGATTATTTTTCTATTATATGTCATAGCATTTATTAAAAATTCCATCACCATCAACAACAGAATTTCCAAAACACTTCTCTGCTTCATAATTTAAATCCAATACACTGTTGTTTCAAAACACCAAGAAAGCTCCAAGACTATCCATTGCACACTCTTTATTTTTATTCATTGAATTATTTTAATATTAGACTATCCAAAGAATCATTCCAATAGCTAAAAACATATCACATCCAATGTGCAATGGGGATGGGAACGTAACCTAAGCTAACACCCAACCTTAACTAGTTGTTGTGTGAACAGACTAGGTTCGAAACCCAGTGCAATTAGTGTTCTCTTATCTTCACATTATACAGTTTTCCAAAATTGACCAAAAACCCCGTGGATAATCAACCAACGAACCAAGATTTAATGCAAATAACAAATATTCCCATTGTACGCTTTTACTTCTTTTATTCGCAGAGTTCCCATTTTTTTTATAATAAATTGTCAATAGAGATATTCAACACTACCAAAACCATACCATAACAAGCACGCTATGGAACACAACATAGTCAATAGATCTTCAACATATGAGGCAGGTGTCACAACTTTCAATAATTGCAGTGTAACAGACTGGGTTCAAAACCCAATGAACCTAGTGTTATTATTCTAACATAATACATTTTAAAAAATCAACAAAACCTCGTGGATACATGACAAATAAGATGCAAATATCCAACCTCTCCAATGTTGGATTAATCATTGATAACATACATCGAGCTCAGCGTTTGAAATTGCAACTCATCAATAAAAGGACTAAGGTCTAGGTGAACACGAAGGCAGACATTTCAAGGGTTTTGCAAGAAATAATACTTTAACCATATCTTATCACAACATATTTTCCATAGACCTCTCCACAGACCCCTCATGGCGGCCGCAAGCAAATATGCCCATATATATACAAATAATTGGCAGACAGGAGCTACAAATATTCCATATACTCGTAATGGCATTAAGAAAACAACCATTATTTTATATCACAGAGAAGAGAAACCCTCGAATTTAAATGACCAGACACGAGTTAAACCTGAAAAACCTTTTCTACAAAAATTTCCAATAGTTATAGCAACATAGAAACCACATATTCTGGACACAATGTCATTCAAACAGAAAGGAAATTTTGACTATGAATTAGCTTGAACACTTAAATGCCAACAGGGAGGAACTCCATTTAAATTCCATTACACGATTGATACCCACATGCATTAAACTTCGAAAAAACACAGTCTGTAAGCGAATGCAAGAGCCAACATTATGATTTAATTTTGAGCTGAGCTATATTTCATGGATGGAGCAGTAAGAGCTTTCATACATGTATGTAGAATGCCAAGGAAAACCACAAACACGAATGATTCTTCTAAGGTTGATAAAAACGGAGGTAGCACCAACCAAGCAATTAACCAAATGCGAACCAAGCGAGGGTGGCGACCTCGAGGTACAGTTAGACCGACGTGCAGTAATTGCATGTTGTATATTACATTAACTCTATCAACCATATCCCAATACGAGCGCACTAACACCTCCAGCGCATAATCCACTATAGTTATCCAAAAAATTCAATTCAAAGTCGAGTTTGCCACCTTCCATAAAGTTTTCAAGTTTAATGTGCGCACTTAATTCTTAGCACAAGGTGTATTGTATGTCCCCCATTTTTTTTTGCTAGGGAAGCATTGGCACCCTTCAAACTTAACCAATGTCCATGATAATCACAATAATTCATAAGTGCAATATGCCATATCCAAATATAGCCCATGCTTGGAGTTTTAAATCAAACAATCAAAATATATGTGCAGCAGAATAACCAAGATGCTCATTAAAACAACATCTTTTCCCTTTGAATTAAATCGCCAATAACCTATCATTTTCCCATTTCACTTGAAAAGCGGTTTCGAAACTTTAAAAATGTAGAGTTATTTTTTCAAAAATAGACATGAGCACATAAGAGACGAGGCATCCTTCATCATCATTCACATACGGGGTCCCACCTATCTAGTATATTATTAATTATATATATATAATAAGGCATTGCAACCAATTTGCATGCAGGTACCCCAGGTTGCACTTTTGGGCGTCAACAGAAGGAAGTGGATTTAGTGAGCTTGGAGTCCAACAATGACCATAGACTCAACCAAAATGTGTTGAGGAACCTGTTGTTCCAATCTGAGATGATGGTCTGTGATATCCCAAAATGGACCTATGCCCGTTCAAAGAAGATCTTGGTAGTATCTGTCACTGTGATGCTCTTCTTGCAGGTTGTGAGAATGGCCATCTTCAAAAATTGATCAACCACCACAAATACATGATCATTACCTTGCTTGGTGGATGAAAGACCAGACATGTAATCCATCGATATGGATTCCCAAGGCTTCTCGAGAGTAGGAAGAGGGGTGTATAATCCTTGATTCTTGATGGTTGGCTTGGAAATGGAACAAAGTGAAAGATACGATATACTTGTTGATGTCCTGTCGAAGTTTTGGCCAATAAAATTGTTTCTGTAGAACGACACAGTTTTCTCCACACCAAAATGTCCTTCCATCCAACTGTAGTGAGCCTCCCAAATCCGCTTTTCACGTTCTCTTGTTGGAACACACAGGTGGCCCAGATGGCATAACAATACATATTGAATGTGAAAATCAGTGATATTCACACCTATACCCTAGAGATGATAGGTGGTGGCGAAGTCAGGATCACACTGATAAAGTTGGGGCCACTCATATCCCTTGTGCCCACATGAATGGAGAACAATGGTGAGTGCAGCAATAGGAGGTCAACTGAGGAAGTCAGTGACATTATTTGTGCTCCCTATCTTATACTTAATGTTGAGATGGAACTGATGCAGGTATGTGGACCACTTTTGATGGCGGTCGTTCTGCAACTTCCCCTGTGTCTATATGAACTACAAAGGATTTTAATCAATGTGGATGATTGTCTCCTTTCCCAAAATGTAATGTTTCCATTAACGACAGGCTTGCACAATGGAATACATTTCTTTCTCATAGGTGACGTATTTATGGACAGTATCTGAGAGTGTCTCACAATGGTATGCGACTTGATGACCATGTTGAGTGAGAACTGTGCCTACAGCATAGTCAGATGCATTAGTGTCAATCTCAAACGGTTGTTGCAAATTGGGTAAGGAGAGTATTGGAGTTGAGCACAAGAGATGCTTCAGATCATCAAATGCTCATTGTTGTGCCTTCCCCCATGTGAACTTTTCCTTGCCACTGCCCCTGGTCACTTGGTTGAGGGCCCATGCAATATAGGAGAATCTAAACATGAACCGTGAGTAGAAGTTGGAAACTCCCAAAAATATTTGAAGCTCAGTTAGTGTGGTCGGGGCTGGCCAGTCACGGATGACTTGGATCTTAGTTGGATCCACATGTACCCCATGCTCATCGATAATGCAGCCCGAGTATTGGACCTTGTTCATGCCAAAGGAGCATTTTTTCAAGTTGACATATAGCTTGTGTTGCTGCAGAGTGCTCAAAACCTGTTGAATATGTTGCATGTTCTCCTCACAAGTTTTGTTGAAGATGAGGATGTCATCCAAATATACCACCACAAAATATTTGGTGAAGGGTCTCAATACATCATCCATCAACCTCATGAAAGTTTTTGGTTCATTTGTCAAGCCAGAGGGCATGACTATCCATTCGAAGAGACCTTCTTTAGATTTGAAAGTTGTCTTCCATACATCAATCAGTTCGATGGGAACCTGGTGGTAGCCAGACTTTAGGTCAATATTGTTGAAGAACTTTCCCCCCTTGAGTTGTTTAAGAAGGTCATCAATTCATGGAATTGGGTAGCGGTTCCTGACTGTGATTTTGTTTAATGATATGTAATCAATGCAGAGCTGCAAGGTCCCCTCTTTCTTTTGCACCAGTACAATTGAGCTTCCGCAAGGGAAGGATTTGGGTCGAGTGTGCCCCTTTTGAAGAAACTCTTGGATTTGATGCTTGATTTCATCATTTTCCATCAACGAGCGATGATAGATTGGTTCATTAGGCAGAGGTGCACCGGGGGTTAGATCAATTGGATGCTTGATTTGGCAGTGCGTCGATACCCCAGTAGGTGAGGAGAAGATGTCTTTGTACTCTTCCATGATCCCAACCACTTGCTTCTGTTGAAAAGAGAGGCTCTGTGTAGAGGGCACAGATGTGGCGATGACCTTCTGCTTTCTGTGAGCATGAATCACAAAGAAGACGAACTTCCTGGTTTGTGAAATGACATTAATACATTGCTTAGAAGATATTAAAGAAATATTAGTAGGCAACGCTACCTCTGGTATATTGTACAATTTTCTACCCAAAGTAATAATAACACTGCAAGGTCTAGACTCATACACAACATGTCTCTTCCACAAATATGGTTGGCCTAAAATAAAATCACAACCTTCAAGGGGAGAAATATCACACAATACCTCATCTTTGAAGGGATTGATGCCGTAGGGCATATGACATTGTTGGCTAACGCGAAGATCTCTTCCTTGGAGAAGCCAGTCGATGGTGTAGGGTTTTGGGTGTGGTTTCATCAGTAGGTCCAGTCACTTGACAACCTCTGTTGAGATCAGTTTATTTTGATTGTTTCTACTGAAAATCAAATGAAGTGGAGCCCCCTTTACCCACATTTATGAGTGAAAGAGGTGTTCCCCTTCCTCTGGTTCTTCTTGTTCGCTTGGTTGGACTTTGGTGGTAGAGACAGTGGCACTAGGTTCAACATCAATAAACTGCTTCCCTCCTTCTGGATTTTATTTGGAGTCAGAATCTGCCTCTAACTCGGAAGCTTTCTGCTCAACCACTAGTGACTACTTCGAGCGACATTCTTCGGTGTTGTGCCAAGGGATTTTATGGTATTCACACCACTTTCTCGTGTCCTTCTTCGACTTCTCATTACCCTTCTTGGGTTGCGGCTTGGACTAGTTGTCATGAGAGTGGCCATATTTCCTTGTCCCTTGTTTTGTGGTTTGGGGACGCCTTTGCCTTGCTTCGGTTGTGAGGATTTTGCATATCCAAACTCTCGCCTCTTCTACTTAAATTTTTGCTCGATCTTGAAAACATATCTATAAGCTACACCTAATGATGTGATGTCCAAAAAATATATTTTTATTTGAATGTATCTATGCAGACAAACATGGTATTTGAGCACCAGATGTCATTCAGAGTATTTGATATCTAATTTGGTGTGTAGGGTATGGAAAATATTGGTGAAATCTGGTATTGATTGGTCCCTTTCCTGACACAGCATGGTCCATCTTGTGTACTAGTCCTCCTGGCTTCCAACAAGGTAGTATTTTTTGTTAATGGCATTCCTGAAGGAATCCCATGTGGGGGCGACCACAAATATTTCAGATTCCTTTGTGGCCCTTTTATCAGAGTAAATATCCCACCAATCCTCGACATGGGGGACGACCTTGAGGAGTGAAAAATTAATCTTTTCCCTATTTGAAAAATTGTGGACCGGAAAATACCCTTCGAGAAGATTCAACCATTTATCTACAACACCTGCATATATCAGTCCTTCAAATAATGGAATATCAAAATTTACTTGTACCTTAAAGGGGGTTGTGTGGTTGCTTGATGAAGATGCATATCATGTGGGCAGTCATCGAAGGATCTGTGCAAAGTTGGCCATCATTTCGTTCCTTTGTCCTGCAAGGGCTTCCTCAAGCAACAGTTTAAAATGATATCCTACTCCATAATATTTCTTCTCATCCCCCATGATTTTTTATCTGGCTCAGCACGACCAATCTTGCAAAGGCTCGACTGGTTCGAGACCCAAATTCCTAAACCCAGATCTTGTCGGGGAGATTCACAAAGAAAAACAAATGAAGAGCAGACCGCTTTGATACCACTGATCTGAATTTATGAGAGGAACGAAATGAATAACAGATTGAATATAATAACACATAGATACGAAGAACAAGAATAGATATCTAGTGAAAAATAACTTATATTGAATAAAGAAAATAGGTTGAAACTGTAAAATTGCATAACTCAAAATAACTTGCTTGAATGGTGGTAGTTATCTCTGAGAAGAGATGTGGCTGATACGTACATTCGACTGAGTAGAGTGATTACAATGAGGCTCCAGAGGCCTTTTTAACATTACTCATGAATTCCAAAACCCTGGACAACCAAAAACCAAACCCTAGGAGGTGAAACGCCAAAATTTATGTGGGCCCCGATGGGTAAGTTGGTACCTCAACTTTCCATGGTCATAAATTTTGCATACAACCTATGTTTTAGGCGAGTGATAGCCTATTGGAAAGGAATTTTCGAGAACTACACACTATGTCATCAAACTCTAACTCTATCAGTAGTTTGACTGTGGAAAGCCAAAAAAACATTGTTTAGGGCCCCAAAACATCCCTGGAAGTACAAAAAGATGTATTGCCATGAAAACTTCCAAAATAAGCCAGTTGGAATAGGTGGGCGGCCACCAATATCCACCTCTATGTTTTGTATGGCTTCAGGATAGCCCCGGAAGTGCAGAACCCACAATTACAAAGAAACGTTATCATTACAGAGAAACGTGTTGAACTAAAATTGTCAAGAGGAGCCAGTTGGAATACCTGGTTGGCCACTAATATCCACCCAGATCAGTCCTCCCCCCTTAGGAAGAAATAGTATCCATTGCATTGAGTTCCCCCATCAGGTGAGGAATTTTTTGTTGAATTTGGACCAGTGTGAGCCACTTGCCTTGGTGCAGGAGTTGCCCTGCCTTGACAACCCGATAAATTTGGATCCTCTGCTAGTGAGTTCCCTTGACCTGTGTGTCCACTATCTGATCAGTAGATGTTTGTTCCATGCAGTCATGGTTGAGATCTTTTGGTGTCAATTGTTCTGCGATCTTCAAGGTGTTCAATAATGGTGGAAAATATGGTCAAAGGAAGTCCACATTGAACATTGGGTGAAAGCCAAGGAAGGGGGGAGTGTTGAGCTCAAAAGCATTGTCACCCACAGCCTTGGTGATAATGTAAGGCCCATAGCGAAGTGGATGAAGCTTATGATGAGGCCCAATAAGGTGCTCTTTCTGCAAATGTAACTAGACCTTGTCTCCCACCTGAAACTTGTGTGGTACCTGGTGTTGATCATGGCGTTACTTGTACTTAGAATTGGCTTTATGCAAAATCCAATGGACTTTTTGGCGGATGTGTTCAATCTATTCAATGAATCTGGTGACTTTGTCGGCCTCAGACTGAACATGGGAAGATAATGCCTATGTGGTTGTAAGAGGTAGTGAAACATCAATGGGACCCAAGGGTTGGAATCCCAGCCCCACTTGAAATGGGCTATGGTCGGTGGAGCTATGGAGAGACATGTTGTAGTTGTGATAAACATAGGGAAGGCTCTCATACCATGTACATGGATGCTTAGATTTATACATGTGCACGATGCGCACAATCATACAATTGATGAGCTTTGTTTGGCCATCGGTTTGGGGGTGGAAGGTAGTGGATTTAGTGAGCTTTGTGTCCAACAGTGACCAGAGACTCGGCCAAAATGTGTTGAGGAACATGTTGTCCTAATCTGAGATGATTGTATGTGGTATCCCAAAATGGACCCACACCTGTTCAAAGAAGAGATTGGCAGTATATGTCATTCTCGTGCTCTTCTTGCAGGCTATGAGAATGGCCATCTTCGAAAATCGATCAAGCACCACAAATACACAATCATTCCCTTGCTTGGTGAATGGAAGACCAGGCATGTAATCCATCGAGATGGATTCCCAAGGCCTCTCAGGAGTAGGAAGAGGGGTGTATAAGCCTTTCTTCTTGATAGTCGACTTGGCAATGGCACAGAAAATGCAATATCTAATATATTCTTTAACGTATTATCGAAGTTTTGGCCAATAAAAATGTTTCTGTAGAAAAGCCACAGTTTTCTCCACTCCAAAATGTCCTGCCATCCGACTATAGTGACTCTCCCAAATCATCTTTGCACGCTCACTTGATGGAACGCAAAGGTGGCCTAGATGGCATAACATTCCATCCTGAATGTGAAAATCGATGACATTTGTGCATGTACCCAAGAGTTGATAGGTGGTGACAAAGTTGGGATCACACTAATAAATTTGGGGCCACTTAGATGCCTCATTCCCATAGGAATGGAGCACGGTGGTGAGTGCAGCAAAGGGAGGTCGATTGAAGCAGTCAGTGACATGATTTGTGCTCCATGTATTATACTTGATGTTGAGATGGAATTGTTGTAGGTATGTGGACCACTTTTGATGGCGGTCGTTCTGCAACTTCCCCTATGTTTGTATGAACTATAGAGGCATGTGATCAGTGTGGATGATTGTCTCCTTTCCCATAATGTAATGTTTCCCTTGATGTCAGGATTTCAAAATGGAATACATTTCCTTGTCATAGGTGGGGTATTTATGGACGGTATTTGAGAGTGTCTCAGTATGGTATGTGACTGGATGATTGTGTTGAGTGAGAACTCTACCTACAGCATAGTCAGATCCATCGGTGTCAATATCAAACGGTTATTGTAGATCATATAAGGAGAGTATTGGAGATGAGCACAAGATATGCTTCAAATCATCAAATGCTCATTATTGTGCCCTCCCCCATGCAAAATTTTCCTTTCCACCACCCTTAATCACTTGGTTGAGGGCCCATGCAATATGGGAGAATCAAAACATGAACTGTTAGTAGAAGTTGAAAAGTCCCAAGAAGTTTCGAAGCTCAGTTAGTGTGGTCGGGGCTGGCCAATCACGAATGACTTGGATCTTAGATGGATCCACATGTACCCATGCTCATCAACAATGCAGCCCAAGTATTGGACCATGTTCATGCCAAAGGAGCATTTTTCCAAGTTGGTATATATCTTGTGCTACAGTAGAGTGCTCAAAACCTGTTGAATATGTTGCATGTGCTCCTCCCAAGTTTTGTTGAATATGAGGATGTCATCCAGATATACCACCACAAAAGAGTTGGTGAAGGGTCTCAATACATCATCCATCAACCTCATGAAAGATGTTGGTGCATTTGTTAATCCAAAGGGCATGACTGACCATTCAAAGAGACCTTATTTAGATTTTAAAGTTGTCTTCCATACATTAGTCAATTCGATGGGAACCTGGTGGTAGCCATACTTTAGGTCAAGATTGTTGAAGAACGTTTCCCTCTTGATTTGGTCAAGAAGGTCATCAATTTGGGGAATTGGGTAGTGGTTCTTGACTATGATTTTGTTTAATGATATGTAATCAATGCAGAGCCTCTAGGTCCCCTCTTTCTTCTACACCAGTACAATCAAGCTTCCGCAAGGGGAGAAGTTGGGTCGGATGTGCCCCTTTTGAAGCAGCTTTTGGATCTGACACTCGATTTCATCATTTTCTATCAACAAGCGACGATAGACTGGTCCATTAGGCAGAGGTGCACTGGGGGTTAGATCAATTGGATGCTTGACTTGCCAGTGCGTCGATACCTTGGTAGGTGAGGAGAGGATGTTTTTGTACTCTTCCATGATCCCGCCCACTTTGTTTTGTTGTAAACAGATGCTCTGTGTAGAGGTCACAGATGTGGCAGTGACCTCCTGCTTATTGTGAGCATGGATCACAAAGAAGATGAACTTACTAGTTTGTGAAATGACCTTACTGCATTGCTTAATAGAGATTAAATAAATAGTGGTAGGCGAAGCTACCTCTAGTATCATGTACAATTGTCTACCCAAAGTAATAATAACACTGCAGGGTCTAGACTCATACACAGTGTGTCGCTTCCACAAATATTGTTGGGCTAAAAGAACATCACAAACTTCAAGGGGAGAAATATCACACAATACCTTGTCTTTGAAGGGATTGTTGTCGTAGGGAAGACGACATTGTTGGCTAACGCAGAGATATCTTCCTTGGCGAAGCCAGCCGATGGTGTAGGGTTGTGGGTGTGGTGTCATCAGCAATTCCAACATCTTGATGACCTCTGCTGAGATCAGGTTCTTCTGACTTCCACTATCATTTCGCAGGCGTGCACAAATGAATTTGTGCGTTCTCATTCCAAATTTTATGTGCGCTCCTTTCAAGTTTTGTACGTGCCCATTCCAATTTTGTGTGCGCCTAAGATAATAGGAGGAGAATGAAAAGAAGTGTGTGTTGGACTAAGTTTTGACATTACGCACCAAGCCTGAAGTCTACCAAGCGTGCGCCTGCCCGATTTTTGTCAATGGTGTTAGAAATCAAGAAGACGCACGCTAGAATCAAGAAAGGAATCATTGGGAAATCTTCTCGAATGATTACTACCAACAACACAAGGGAACATGGAACTGACAGAAGATGAGTTGGAAAGACAATTAAGATTGTCCCGATTCGAGAAGGTTACGTTGACTGCATGCAGGTTCCAAAATCATGTAAGGTAGTTTTTTGATCTAGGTGGATATTGGTGGCCAACCACCTGTTCCAAATTCCAATTAGCTCATCTTGACAGTTTTCAGTTCAACACGTTTCTTTATAATGGGAACAGTTCTTTGTAATTGTGGGTTCTGCACTTGCGAGGATGTTTTGAAGCCCTACACAGCATCCAAGTGGATATTGGTGGTCTCCCACCTATTCCAACAAGCTTATTTTGGAATTTTTCATGTCAGTACATCTTTATGTACTTCTAGGGCCATTTTGGGGATCTAAATAGTGTTTTCTTGGATTTCCACAGTCAAACTGTAGATAGAGTCAAAGTTTGATCAAATAATGTGTATTTCTCGAAAAGACCTTTCCAACGGGCTATCACGCACCTAAAACGAAGATCATATGCAAATGTTACGACCCCGGGAAGTTAATGTACTAACTTTCCCCAACGGGGCCCACATGACTTTTGGCGCTTCATCTCCTAGGGTTAGGTTTTTGGATGTCTAGGGTTTTGGCATTCAAGTTTATCATAAAAAGGCCTTCAGAGCCTCATTGTAATCATCTTCTTGTGAATGAGCGTAGCCGTCACATCTCTTCTCGGAAATAAAGTTTCCACCATTCTAACGAGTCTTACACTATGTATTTTTACAGTCTCTGTACATTTATTTCATTAATAGAAATCATGTATTGTTGTATTTCTCTGTTTCTGACAATTTTTATATTTCATTGTAATATATTTGTTTTCATTTCGTTTCGAAAATAATCTGGATCAGTGTTATTAGAGCAGGCTTCTCTTGATCATTTTACAGTGCATGTCCTCGACAAGGTCCGAGTATAGCAAGTTGGGTCTCAAGCTTGTCTCTCTTGAGGACAATCACTCTCGCATGCCGAAGAAACCCTCTGTGGTGGCAGAAAAGAAAAACGGTGAAGCAGAATATTTTATTGACATGTTGCTTGAGCAAGATCTCGCGCGACAGAGGGACGAAATGATGGAGAATTTTTCCCACATCCTTCAACGCTTGTCAATAGAAACAGGCACATCCTCATCAAGCGGCCACTTTGGAGGAACCTCTCCCTTTAAGGTAAAATTTAATTTTTCTATTCCCATATTTCAAGTTCAGATAGATGCGGATGCCTTAGAAAAATGGTTAAATCTGAAAGAAGCTTATTTCTCTGTTAACATTTTTTCGGACAAGGAAAATATCACCTTCACACTCCTCAAGGCTCTCCCCCATGTCAAACATTAGTGGGAAAATTATTGGGAGAAAATTTACACAAAAGAATCTAGAAAATATGGGGTCGAGCCCACTTGGCATTTTTTTTTGGATGCGGTCAAGGAACAATACTACCCTATTGACTATGAAGACCAGTACATGAGATGTGTTGATTGTAGAGCCTAATTATCTTCCTGAATCAGAGGTATTTATTTTCAGTTGTGTTTATACCCCATGAATACTTTACACCCCGGAAGAATGTACACTTCTCCCCACATGGGAGTGCAGAGGGGGGTCACCCCATCTGCGGGGTCCGGGGGCAAGCGAGTCCCCGAAGGAAAAATTGCCTTGTAAATGTTGGACATGTAAATTATAACCTTGTACAATGTCTATTGTAAACAGATATTCAGAAAAGAATAGAAAAGATACAATGGCAAATGCAAACATTACACAGAGATTTTTCCCCTGGAAACCCAAACCNGGAAAACCAGCATATATTATATTCATACATTGTGTTACATTGTTTACAATACAATATACATATAGGAGCCAGTGGCATCCAAAACCCTAACCCAATGACCTGGATTAGTCCAAAACCCTAATTCCTTAACCGAAAAAAGAAAACCATCGGCAAAAAACCATGTGCCAAAAAACCACCTAAATAAAATGTGGTCCCATAAATATGTCGTCTCGGTGCAAAAAAAAAATTCGGGGGCACTGCCCCCGATCCCCTGCACCCCCCTGTGCGCCCGACGCAGACGCTCAGACACTACTACTCATGCAAAGAATATAACACATACCCAACATTCTCCCACTTGTTGTTTTCTTTGCACACAGGGGGTTACAGGGTTACATAGTCAACAATGCCCATGGATCCTCTACACTAAGAGAACTTCTCAGTGCTCACAGATTTTGTTAATGAATCTGCAACATTCTTCAAAGTGTCCACCTTCATCAGTGATACTTTCTTTT
>ML780170.1:123488-153496 GCA_009831015.1 Picea engelmannii | reverse complement strand
CATACCTTTTCTTTGGTGTCCCAAAAATGGCTTCTTGATGTCTTCCTTGCTTTGTACTTTTGAAATTTTCTTTGCCTTGTGTAGATGGTTTCTTTGCAACATTATCTTCTTTCTTTGATGGACTTACCTCATGCTTCTTTGAGTTTCTTGCTTCATCATGTGTACCTTCTCCTTTGTATCCAAGACCTGATTTATCACATGATGGTCTTTGACTTTCCAATATCTCATCCAAGATTCGTGAGCTATTCAAGAATTTGTTTGACTTCTCTACCTTCTTTCTAAGGTCAACAATTTCAGCTTCTAATTTTCAACATGAATCTTCCTTTTCATTTATTTGAATCTTCAATAGTTCCTCTATTCTTTTGGCTTCTTCAATTTGGGTCTTGAGATGGACAATAGTTTCAAAACTTTTGCAAATCTCATCTTCTACATTCATATCTTCTTTTCCATCTTTTAGTCTTGTGATCTCTTCTTCTTTTTCTTTTAATTGAGTCTTATTGTTCTCTTCTTGTTCCTTGATCATTTCTTTTAACTTCAAGATGTGCCTTAGACTTCTCCTAAAAAACTTCTTAGTGTTATCCGAAAGATAGTTATAGTCTATATAATAATGATCACTTTTATATCTATATAAACCCTCTTCAATTTCCTTTTGAAGTTTTAATAGATTTCCTTCTATTCTTTTCATGGGATAAATATCATCAAACTTTACACAAACTGTTTCTACATCTTCTTCTTCACTTGTAGAGAAAAATTCATCATCATCATTATTGCAATCAATGGCTTTAGAGAGTTCTTTACCTTCATTTGAAGTATCTTTACTTTCTTCCTTTTTTCCAACATCAACACATAATTCTTTGCCTTCATCTTCAAGATATTCCTTTGTGCTATCATCACTTGATTCTTTATCTTCACTAGAAATGTTTTCAAAATCACATTTAGAAATAATGCATTCAAGAGTTTTTGATGATTCTTTACCTTTGATGATCTTCATGGAGTGGTCTTCAATTTCTTCTTTCTCTTCTTGTCTTTGATATGTCTCCTCTAGCTTTAGCCATAGATCCTTGGCGGAAGTGCATTGTCCCATGCTCTCTTTGATAGGGCTTGAGAGTCCACTAAGAATAGTCTTGAGAGCCAATGCATCATTCTTCTTTCCTTCCCTTTGAGCTGCAAACTTTGACTTGTTCTTCAATGGCACATATCCACCGATGGTTGCCTTCCAAATAGCTGCTCCCAATGTCTTCAAATACGCTCTCATCTCTATTCTCCAAGTAGAATAGTTTTCCTCGTCAAGGATTGGAACTTCATCATCCATTTGTGTGTCTATGGATCTCCTTCAAGTTTGTTAAGGCTTATAGTGAAGGCCGGCTCTGATACCAATTGTTGGACACACCTACCACACTTAGAGGGGGGGTGAATGAGTGTGGGGATATTTTTCTCAAAACTTCCCTCTTGCACAAAAACTCATCAATTAGCATTCAACATTTATTCATTACCCATTGTTTTCATTTATAACCAGTTAGATGTGAGCACATATCAACAACGTATATCAGAAATATATCATGAACAAGTCATCATCACAATGAACACAAAGAACACAAGATGTATGTACAATTTTCTTTTTATTACGGACTACAATCCTTGGGGTTTATCAGCAACAACTGAATAGAGTACAACTCTGTAAGAGCACCTGCTCTATAATGCAAGACTCAGCTTACACCCTCAGCACCAACTGAGATGAGGCAACAATCCTCAACAGATACCAATCTGTCAAAAGGTACACGACCTGTCAGTAGTGCAGCCCGTGTGTGCATGCGCCCTGGCTCACTACAGCCCGCGTGTGAACGCGGCCAATGTTTAATGCAACAAGCGTATGCTTCTAAGCAACTAGGGTTTTGCTTTTCTTCACATGCTCAGATCGTCTGCAACCTGCAATAACTTTCTCTTATGTCTTCCACTATCCAAACTGACCCATAGCCAGTCACAATACATCCAAGCTCTCCAATAGCTTGCTCATGCTCCACAACAAATGTTATCTCAATCATGTATAAACAACTAGTATACCATAGCAATCATGTCACTACCAAATCACAAGAATGTTGCTCACTCCATCAACCAAATCAACCAAACGAAACCACATCATAGAAGCCATACCAAGAATTCCCTAAGCATTCACAACACATCAAACAATAGTATCCATCAAGACAATAACATAATCATACCAGTGTCTCAGTGATAAATCTGAGACCATAGAATGCAAATCTGGAACCTGCCTGATCATCCAAGAGCTTGGCACCAGCTCAAACACAAATCTCCATGATTTTATCCAATCCACGCTCCCTGTACACAGTCAGCCCGCGTGTACATTCACCCTATACACATCCAGCCCACGTGTACACGCACCCTATATACAGACAACCCGCATGGGCATCAGAAAATAGAGTTTTCTATGAATCTGAGAATTTTGTCGTTAAGATCTCTGACATTGCCGAAACTTTGATGCGTCCATGAGATCCTCCTCTCGCTCTCTTCCTCAAAATAGATCTTCAATCATGCTCAAGAGATCCACATCAATAAGATGCTCTCACAAGAATCTCTCCATCAATACTCCAAAAGATATTCACAAGAAGCCCTCCATTGATCCACAAAAAGGATTCTCACAAAAAATGTATGTTTTACAAGAGATCCTAGCTTCTTATTTATACTTTCATCTTCTAGGTCACTTAACCCATTTTTAGGTTACTTAACCCATTTCTAGGTCACTTAACCTATTTTACTTATTTTAGGGTTAACCACTTCCCATGAATAGAAAGTTCTCCAATACTTTATTATTTAAATATTCCTTCTTGATTTTGTCACTTCATTTTATCATTTAAATAATCTTTCTTGATTTTTTCACTTTACTTTATCATTTAAATAATGATTACTTCTTTTCAAGCACTTTGACCTTTTGGGGCTTCAAGCCATCATATGGGGGTCCTTCAACTTTGTAGAGCCATAACTCTCAAACCATGAGGAGTTATGTGACATTCCACATACCACCGAAAATGGCATGTCAAGCACTATCCATCTAGGATAGTTTCACCAACAACTTCATTGATCTTCATCTCATTAATCCACATGCAAGCATGGGTCCTCCAACCGTTCTTCTAGGATAACTCAATATGTAAAGCGTCTTCCCATGAGGGATTTCCCCATAAGGGGACCACTTTGGATTTCATCCATTTGTGCACTTTATCAACCATGAGAAGACAATAATGATTCATCTTTGCATCAATTCACCATTGCATCAGATATATCAACTGTGCATCATGTATCAATGAAAACTCATTGATCCATCTTCATCAATGCATCATATCAATGATCCATCTTTATCAATTGGTTTCCCCTTGGACATCTATCATTCTCATCAAGTTCATCATATCAATTGTTAATCAATCAATTACTTGACATCAATTAATCAAACCATTTGCATCAATGACGTATGATCCAACAATCTCCCAAATAATCAAACCATTGGCATCAATGACAACATGATCCAACAGTAAATGTATATGTAATTTCATTGTAAATCTGGACCATTCATTATAAGGTCGCAAATCTGACGAAAGAAGTTATGTTAGGGTTTTTTTCCTAGAAGGCAACCCTCTTTTATGAGGGAAATGTATTGTAGCAATGTATCATTGTGAATATTGTATTCCGAGAGAGGAGACTGTGAGAAAAAGAAGAGGAAGTTACAACGGGTTTGTTGTAGGTTGCATCCCTTCATTTGCTGGATAATAATAAAGGAAGGACCTGGCAATTTCTCTGGTGGACGTAGCCCACACTGGGTGATCCATGTATATCTGTGTCTCTACTGTATTGTTTATCTTCTATGTTTTATTTCCGCATTTGTTTTATATTATTTCTCTACGATCATGTTTTTCTAACAACTGGTATCAAAGCAAGAGGTAACTCACAGAAAAAGAGGGTTCCTGGTTCTAATGGGACAAATGGCGGAATATGGAAAGTTTACGGTCAAGAAATTTAATGGCCAAAACTACCAGTTATAGAAGATGTTGGTGGAAGATTATTTATATCAAAAGGATTTATTCCTACCATTGGGTGGAATAACAAAGAAATCGATGGCCATGAAGGACGAAGAATGGGATGTTCTTGACAAAAAGGCACTAGGAACGATACAACTGAGCCTGACAACGTCGATGTCTTTCAATATTTTGAAAAAAAAAATACAATGAAGGAGATGATGGACGCATTGGGTAAACTGTATGAAAAACCCTCAACATCCAATAAGGTATTCCTAATGAAGAGATTATTTAATATGAAGATGTCAGAAGGTGGGTCTATTGCAGATCATTTAAATGAATTCCATACGGTTACTAATCAACTAAGTTCTGTAAAAGTGGACTTTGATGATGAGGTCAGGGCTCTTCTAATCTTGTGCTCATTGCCAGAAAGTTGGAATGGCTTGGTCATGGCTATAAGTAACTCTGTCTCTGTTTCAAATGCTTTAAAAGTTGATGATGTTGTTGGTGTTATCCTTAATGAGGAACTGTGACGAAAAAGCACAGGTGAGACATTAGGTAATGCGTTGAACATGGAGAATAGGGAAACACAAAAGGATAAAGGAAAGGGCTCAGGTAATCGTGGGAATTGTAGAAAGGGCAAATCCAAATCCAAATTTGGAAATATAGAGTGTTGGAATTGTGGGAAGAAAGGACATCTGAAGAAAGACTGTAGATCTCTATAGAAACAAAGAGATGGACAACAGGAGAAAAATCAGGAAGCAAATGTAACAGGTGATGTGTTACAAGATGATTTGATTCTTTCTGTCGATAATATTTCTAAGTATTGGGTAGTAGATTCAACGACTTCATTTCATGCCACACCCCATAGGAAACATTTTCTAGATTATGTTCAAGGTGATTTTGGACAGGTTCATTTGGGTGATGATGCACCATTCAAAATTGTTGGAACGAGAAAGGTAAAAATAAAGCAAAGCAATGGAAACCAATGGTTGTTGAAAGAGGTAAGACATGTTCCAGATCTAAGGAAAAATATAATTTCAATAGAGCAGTTGGCAAGTGAAGGTTGTATATCCATATTTAGAGATAAGGTGGGGAAGGTCACCAAAGGATCATTGGTGACAGCAAAAGGAGAGAAGGTAGGTACATTATATTTATGTACTAGTAAAACTTACTCTTCTATCTCTTTAGCTTCTACATGAGTGGATACAACACTGTGGAATCATAGGCTTGGACACATGAGTGAGAAGGGGATGCAAATACTTCACAAAATAAATTTGTTCTCGGATCTTAAACAAATTGATTTGGATTTATGTGAGCATTGTGTTTATGGAAAACAGAAGAGAGTCAGATTTCTCAAAGTCGGAAAAAAAGAAAAAGAGTGAAAGGTTAGAGCTTTTGCATACAGATGTATGGGGACCAGCTCATGTATCATCTCTTGGTGGCTCTCGTTATTATGTTACTTTTATTGATGATGCAACTAGAAAAACTTGGGTTTATTGCATTCGACAAAAATCTGATGTTTTTGACACTTTTAAGAAATCGAAAGCTTTGGTCGAGAATGAGACGGGAAAAAGGTTGAAGTGTCTCAGATCATACAATGGAGGTGAATATTGCAACAAGGAGTTTGATGATTATTTTTCATACCATGGGATTCGTATAGAGAAGACAGTTCCAAGAACACCATAAGAAAATGGTATGTTAGAAAGGATGAACAGGACAATCATGCAGCGTGCAAGGAGTATGAGATTGCATGTTGGTTTTCCCTTACAGTTCTGGGAAGATTTTGTAGATATTGTTGTTTACTTAATAAACAGAGGACCTTCAAGCTCTTTGGATGGTATAATTCCATAGGAGGCATGGACAGGTAAAAAGGTAAACTATTCTTTTTTGAAGACTTTCGGTTGTGAATCATTTGTCCATATTGACAAAGAAAATAGAACAAAGCTTGATGCAAAATCCAAGAAGTGTACCTTTATTGGATACAGTGTTAATGATTTTGGTTATTGCTTATGAGATTATGAAAATAACAAAACCATTAGGAGTAAAGATGTCATATTCAATGAGAAGGTCATGTAGAAAGATCATGTGCAGGGAAAGAAACTAGAAAAAGAAAAACCAGAATACACAGTGCTTGATGAGATCACTAAAAAAGAAATTCCAAAGGTACTAGAAAATCAAAATGCACAACTACAGGATTAAAAGGTACCTTAAACTCTTGCAAGTGTTGTTAGAAGATCTATCAGTTTAAGTATACCCCCTGAATGATACTCTTCTTCATTGTATTATTTATTGTTGCTTGATTTTGGTGAACCAAAATGTTATGAAGAGGCAATGCAAGTATACACTAAAAAGAAATGGGAGCAACACATTAAAGAGGAAATGGATTCCTTGGTAAATAACCAGACATGCTACTTGGTTCAGTTGCCTGCAAGAAAATGAGCATTGTAGAGTAAATGGGTTTATAGGTTGAAGGAAGAAGATGGAGGAAAAAAACGATACAAGGCTAGACTTGTTGTAAAGGGGTTTGCACAAAATAAAGGTATAGATTTTGATGAAATATTTTCTCATGTTGTTAAAACGACTTCAGTTAGGACTATTTTAAGTCTTGTGGCAGTAAAAGATTTGCATCTTGAATAGTTATATGTAAAAACAACTTTTCTCCATGGGAATTTGGAGGAAGAGTTTTATATGCAGCAGCCACAGGGGTATCAGGTCAAAGGGAAGGAAAAATTGGTATGCAGGTTTAAGAAGATCTTGTATGGCCTAAAGCAAGCTCCAAGGAAGTGGTATTTCAAGTTTGACAGGTTTATGACATAACAGGGTTATAGTAGATGTCATTCTGATCACTTTGTTTATTTTAAAAGGCTAGAAAATGGAAGCTATATTATCTTGCTATTGTATGTAGATGGCAAGCTTATTCTAGGTCTAATATGTAGGATATAAATGTTCTCAAGAATAAATTAGTTAATTCATTTGCGATGAAGGATTTGGGTGTTGCAAAGAAAATCCTTGGTATGAGAATAACAAGAGAAATGAAAAATCGCAAATTGACATTGTCTCAGGATGAGTACATAGAGAAGGTGTTGGAGAGGTTTAGAATGCAGAATGAAAAACCAGTTAGTACACATTTGGCCAGCCATTTCAAATTATCTAAGGAAATGTGTCCCAAGACACATGAGGAGATATAATAGATGTCCACGGTCCCTTATTCATCAGCAGTTGGCAGCTTGATGTATGCGATGGTTTGCACAAGACCAGATATTGCACATGCAGTGGGAGTTGTGAGCAGGTATAAGAACAATCCAGGTAAAGAACATTGGGAGGTAGTAAAGTGGATTCTTGGGTATTTGAGAGGTATTGTTACTCATGCATTATGTTTTGGAGGTTCAGACACTGTTCTACAGGGATTTTTTTATTCATATATGGCAGGTGATAAAGATAGTAGGAGGAGCACCACAGGGTATGTTTTTACTATAGGTGGAACAACAGTAAGTTGTATTTTGAAACTGCAAAAGGTTGTTTCACTTTCAACAACAGAGGCAGAGTATGTTGTTGCTACAGAGGCTTGTCAAGAGATGATTACAGAGGTTTATGGAGGAATTGATAAAGAAGCAAGAGAATAATAGATTGTATTGTGACAGTGAGAGTGTCATTCATCTTGCAAAGAACTCAACCTTCCATTCAAAGACTAGGCATATACAAATCAGTTACCATTCCATACGATCCATATTGGAATGTGGACATTTGAAGTTGGAAAAGATACACACTAGCTAGAATCCTGCAGACATGTTAACTAAGGGTGTAATCAGGAAGAAATCGAGTTACTGCTCAGTTTCATTTGGTCTTCAAGCATGAAGGTGAAGATGATAAATTTTCTAGGTCCAAGAAGGTTCATAGTCTAGTAGATACAACAACGGTCGAGTTGTTGAGATCAGTCTCAAAGTGGGAGATTGTTGGTTGTGGAGCCTGATTATCTCCATGATTTAGAGGTCTTTGTTTTCAGCCGTGTTTATACCCAATGAAGACTTTACACCCTGGAAGAATGTACACTTCTCCATGTGGGGGAGTGCATAGGGGGGTTACTCCCTCTGTGGGGTTCAGGGGTGAAGCCCTTGAAGGAAAAATTGTCGTGTAAATGTATATTGTAATTTCATTTTAAATCTGGACCGTTCATTATAAAGTTGCAGATCTGACGGTAGAAGTTATGCTAGGGTTTTTTTCCCTAGAAGGCAACCCTCTTTTATGAGGGAAATGTATTGTGGCTATGTATCATTGTGAATATTGTATTCTGAGAGAGGAGACTGTGAGAGAAAGAAGAGGAAGTTACAACAGGTTTGTTGTAGGTTGTATCCCTTCATTTGTTGGATAATAATAAAGGAAGGACCTGGCAATTTATCTGGTGGATGTATCCCACACTGTGTGAACCATGTATATTTGTGTCTCTATTCTATTGTGTATCTTATGTTTTTTTATTTCCGAATTTGTTTTATTTTATTTCTCAGCGATCCTGTTTTTCTAACAAGATGGACCACACTATGGCAAGAGAAGAGCCAAAGAGTGTCAGAGTTCACAAATACTTTCCATACCTTGCGCACCACGCTGGGTATCAAAGACTTCAAGCAATATCTGGTTCTCAAATACCATGGGGCTATGCATAGGTACATCCAAACCAAAATGGATTTCCTAAACATCTCATCATTGCGAGCTGCCTATTGATATGTTGTCAAAATTAGGTAGAAATTTAGGCACTAGAACAAATGGGAATTTGGGTCTGTAAATCCGCAACAACCAAAGCATGGTAAATACAACCCTAACCAACAGCCTTCCAACAACCAGTCCAAGACATTAGAAAACAAGAGTAAAGGAAAGATGAAGAATGACACTGGGAAGTGGTGGGAATTCAAAAAAATCCACTGGCACAACACCAATGAATGTCGCTCAAAACAATCATTGGTGGTTGAGGTCAAATGCAAGGAGTCGAACCCTGATTCAGAATCTGATCCAGAAAATATTGAAAACAGACAGTTCATCGACGCAGACCCCACTACTAATGTCACGACCGCAATAATTCAACTAGAAGAACCAATAGATCCTGAAGAGGGGGAGTGCCTCTTCCATTCATATATGTGGGTGAAGGGAACCATGTTGCATTTCATTGTTGATAGCAGTAGCCAGAAGGACCTCATCTTAGCTAAGGTTGTCAAACAGTTTGGGTTGTCGACAACACCACACCCGTAACCATACAACATCGGGTGGCTTCACTAGGGATGAGATCTCTGTGTCAAACAACAGTGTCGCATGTCCTATGGCATCCAACCCTTCAAGGATGAGGTAGTGTGTGATGTTGCCCCTCTTGATGTTTGTGATTTTGTTTTGGGCCAACCTTATATGTGGAAACGTCATGTTGTTTATGAGTCTTGACCCCATAGTGTCATTATTACTTTGGGGGTTCAAATCTATAGGATACCAAAGGTAGTTCCGACTATTCTTCCACCAAAACAGTGGCACAAGGTAATTTCTCATACTGCAAAATTCACCCTCTTCACAGTCTGTTCAAAGGATGCACAGAAGGCCACTATAGCCACTGCAGCCTCAACACCTTATATCCAACAAAAGCAGATTACAGAAGAGAAAGTAGATATTGTTTCCTCACCTACAATGGTGCCTACACAATGCCCTTTCAAGCCCCGAAGATGACAAGTTGGTGGAACAGATTCAACCTCGCCAGCAACAGGTTCGTGAAAGCCTTCCACAAACCAAGCAACGCAACTTCTCCAACAAAGCACACAGCTCACCAAGATTCAGATTTAGATTCAGAAAACTCTTTCCCCTCTTCCCCAGGCACTCAATGCAATGGATACCATTACTTCCTAAGGGGGAAGGATTGATCCAGGTGGATATTGGTAGACACCCACATGTTCCAAATTCTAACTGGCTCATCTTGACAATTTTCAGTTCAACACATTTCTTTGTAATTGTGGGTTCTGCACTTACGGGGCTATCCTGAAGCCCTGCATAGAATCCAGGTGTATATTTGTGGTTGCCCACATATTCCAACTGGCTTATTTTGGAAGTTTTCATGTCATTACATCTTTATGTACTCCCGAGGCCATTTTGGGGCTCTAAACAGTGTTTTCTTAGCTTGCCATAGTAAAATTGTAGACAAAGTCAGAGCTTAATGGCATAATGCGTAGTTCTCGAAAAGACCTTTCCAATGGGCTATCACGTGTCTAAAGCAGATATTGTATGCAAAAGTTACAACCCCGGGAAATTAATGTACTAACTTACCCCAACGGGGCCCACATGACTTTTGGTGCTTCATCTCCTAGGGTTAGGTTTTTGGATGTCTAGGGTTTTGGCATTCATGTGTATCATAAAAAGGTCTTCAGAGCCTCATTGTAATAATCTTCTTGTGAACGAGCGTAGCCATCAAATCTCTTCTTAGAGATAAATCTGTCACCATTCTAGCAAGTCTTGCACTCTGTATGTTTGCAGTCTCTATACATTTCTTTCATTAATAGAAATCATGTATTGATGTATTTCTCTATTTCTGGCAATTTTTATATTTCATTGTAATATCTTTGCTTTCATTTCATTTTGAAAATAATATGGATCAGTGGTATCAAAGCAGGCTTCTCTTGATCGTTTTTCAGTGCATGTCCTCGACAAGGTCCAAGTATAGCAAGTTGGGTCTCAAGCTTGTCTCTCTTGAGGACAATCACTCTCGCATGCCAAAGAAACCCTCTATGGAAGCAGAAAAGAAAAACGACGGAGCAAAATATTTTATTAACTTGTTGCTTAAGCAATCTCTCGCGCAATAGAGGGACGAAATGATGGAGAATTTTTCCCACATCCTTCAACGCCTGTCGATAGCGACATGCACATCTTCATCAAGCGACCACTTTGGAGGAACCTCTCTCTTCAAGGTACAAGTTAATTTTGATATTCCCATATTTGAAGGTCAGATAGATGTGGATGCCTTATAAATATGGTTGAATCTGCTAGAAGGTTATTTCTCTGTTCACAATTTTTCCGATAGAGAAAAGATCACCTTCGCACTCCTCAAGGATCTCCCCCATGTCAAACACTGGTGGGAAAATTATTGGGAGCAAAGTTCCACAGAGGAATCTGGAATATATGAGGCCGAGTACACTTAGGATTTTTTTTTGGATTCGGTCAAGGAACAATACTACCATGTTGAATATGAAGACCAGTACATGAGATCGAACACATTGCGGCAAGAGAAGAGCCAAACAGTGTCAGAGTTCACAAATACTTTCCATGTCTTGTGCACCAAGTTGGGTATCAAAGAATTCGAGGGATATATGGTTCTGAAATATCATGGGGCTCTGCATAGGTACAACAAAATCGAAATGGATTTTCTAAATATATCATCATTGGGAGCCACCTATCGATATGCTGTCAAAATTAGGAAGAAATTTAGGCACTAGAACAAATGGGAGTTCGGCTATGCAAATCCGCAACAACCAAAGCATGGTAAAAATGGCCCTAACCAACAGCCTTTTGACAAGCAATCCAAGACATAGTAAAAGAAGGGTAAAGGAAAGATGAAGAATGACATTGGGAAGTGGTGCGACTTCAACAAAATCCCCTGGCACAACATCGATGAATGTCACTCGAAACAGTGATTGGTGGCTGAGGTCAAAGACAAGGAACCGAACATTGATTTGGAATCTCATCCAGAAAATATTGAAAATGGACAGATCATCGATGCAGAACCTACTATTACTGTCGTGACCGCAACAATTCAACCAGAAGAACTAGTAGATCCTGAAGAGGGGGAGCGCCTCTTCCGTTCACAGATGTGGGTGAAGGGGACCTCGTTGCATTTCATTGTTGATAATGGTAGCCAGAAGAACCTCATCTCATCTGAGTTCATCAAATAGTTTGGGTTGTCTAAAACACCACACCCTCAACCATACAACATTGGGTGGCTTCACCAGGGACGAGATCTTTGTGTCATCCAACAGTGTCGCCTATCCTATGGCATCCATCCCTTCAAGGATGAGGTAGTGTGTGATGTTTTCCCTATTGATGTCTGTGATGTTGTTTTGGGCCAACCTTATATGTGGAAACGTCATGTTGTTTATCAGTCTCGACCTTGTAGTGTCATTATTACTTTGGGGGGTCAGCTCTATAGGATACCAGAGGTAGTTCTAACTATTGTTCCACCAAAACAGTGCCGCAAGGTAATCTCTCATACTGCAAAATTCATCCTCTTTACATTTTGTTCAAAGGATGCACATAAGGCCACTACAACCACTACAGCCTCAACACCTTCTATCCAACAGAAGCAGATTGAAGAAGAGAAAGAAAATATTGTTTCTTCACCTACAATGGTGCCTACATAATTCCCTGTCAAGCCTAGAGACAACAGGTTGGTGGAATAGATTCAACCCCACCAACAACAGGTTCGTGATAACCTTCCACATACCAAGTAGCGCAATTTATCCAGCAAGGCACATAGCTCAACAAGATTCAGATTCAGAAAACGCTTTCCCTTCTTCCACGAGAACTCAATGCAATGGATACCATCACTTCCTAAGGGGGGAGGATTAATCCAGGTGGATATTGCTAGCCACCCACCTGTTCCAAATTCCAACTGACTCATCTTGACAATTTTCAGTTCAACACGTTTCTTTGTAATGGTGATATTTCTTTGTAATTGTGGTTTTTGCAATTACGAGGCTCTTCTGAAGCCCTACATAGCATCCAGGTGGATATTGGTGGCCGCCCACCTATTCCAATTGGCTTATTTTGGAATTTTTCATGTCAATACATCTTTTTGTACTTTCAGGGCCGTTTTGGGTCTCTAAACAGTGTTTTCTTGGCTTTCCATAGTAAAACTGTAGACTAAGTCAGAGTTTGATGGCATAATGCATAGTTATCGAAAAGACCTTTCCAATGGGCTATCACATGCCTAAAACAAATATCGTATGCAAAATTTACAACCCCATGAAGTTAATGCACTAACTTACCCCAACGGGTCCCACATGACTTTTGGCGCTTCATCTCCTAGGGTTGGGTTTTTGTATGTCTAGGGTTTTGGCCTTCATGTTCATCATAAAAAGGCCTTCAAAGCCTCATTGTAATCATCTTCTTGTGAACAAGCGTAGCCATCACATCTCTTCTCAGAGATAAAGCTGCCACCATTCTAGCGGGTCTTGCACTTTGTATTTTTACAGTCTCTGTACATTTCTTTCATTAATATAAATCATGTATTGTTGTATTTCTCTATTTCTGGCAATTTGTATGTGCATTTCATTGTAATATATCTACTTTCATTTTGTTCTGAAAAATAATCCGAATCATTTTCTCAGTAGAGCGAGTGGAGCAGAGCAGAAAGAGTCAGAGCTCCCGACCGGAGAAAGATATAAAAGGAAGCAACAACATCAGAAATAGAGTTAGAGAGTTAGACACTCACTTAGAGGATTCATTAAGTTCTCTGTTGTATGTCGAGCTCACTCTCAGCCTTTGTAATGCTATAATGTTGCTAGATATAAGTCTTATTTGTCATATGTTTGAGGTCTAAAAGGATGTACATAGCGCAGTATATTGTAACTCTGGGGAATTATCTAAGGAGGACCTAAGACTCGGTTTTTATTGAATATAGTTTGCTTAATGTATGCTTGTGTTCTATGGAATGGAAGGAATAATAAATCTACAACAATTTTGATCTATCATGTGTCATTCATGCGTCAATTGGATATGTGTGTGTATTGTTTTATTATTGATCAATAGTAAATAGAGGTTAATGGAGTGCATGAATGTTGTCCCGAATGGATCCCCATGTATTCATCCCTTCATCCATGTCATAAGACCAGATGGTCTATGTGATCTTCATTGTGTCTCGGGTGAGACCTTCTTTGGCCTTGGCTAAAGATTGATATGTTGATGATTTGGGGGTTTTGTTGGGATGAACCATGGGTTTAAACTCCCAAGCGTTAAGAAGGACACGCATAAGTATGAAACGATGCTAACAACCCCCTAATCTCACTTAGGCTAGTGGGATGCTCGATTTCCTTCTCTCCCATAATTAGGTTCTCAGGTTTACTCTAAGAATTGTGTTTTTAGACTTCCAAATCTCAACAAAATCCCTCCTCAAATTTCGTTAGGACTTATAGGGGTTGGACACCCTCAATCGGATGACAAGAGTCACTCCTTGTCACCAAATAAATGGTATGTGGCATTTCAGACTCTCTCCCATTGGAACAATAGATTACCAAGATTGATTTCCATTATGATGGTTCCCCTCTGAGGAACCGCTTTGGTCAAATACAATGACTCTTGAACTTGGAATCCAATGACTCTGATTACATTGGCTCCTCATTTCACCTGATAGTTACCACCCTTCTCTTCAATAGCTCTTTAAATGAATAGGTAAGTCCCATGACAATTCTACGACTGAGATCACATCACACCCACCCTCTCATCTATGTCTCTCGTCCTTCCTCGGATTCCTTCACTATCGAAGTGCATATAGTCCGAGATCAAAAATCACTTCAACCAATACTTCTCTGATAGGCTATTCTGATGGATCCAATGATCCTCAATGTATCCAACTCTGATGGATCCAACGAGGCCTCCGACAATACTCCTCCAGACAGACTTACACACAACATCAATGGTCACGATTTCAGCTTCCGGTCTGATGATATCTCAATGACTCTCATTGACTCGGAGTCATCCTCATTGGATTCCCTTTTCAACCTTACACTAGGTCACTTCATTGGCAGTGTTGTCCGACCAACGATCATGATCTCTCCTCTCTGCCACATCGACGGTCGTAAATCCTTCCGACCTAAAACACAGGTTTTTGTCTTAGTAACAATATGATTCATGACTTGATTGTTCAAATGGTCTCTAGGCATGTCCATCAAGGTTCTACTAGACCTTCTTGGGCTCTCGCACTCACTCTAAATTGGATAAGGAAATTTCACCTCAATTGGACACCGAAATTCTAGAAATCCTTGGATACATTAAAAGAGAAGCTTGTCACTGCATCAATTCTAGTTTTTCTCGATTGGTCTAAGCTCTTTCATGTCCATGTAGATGCTTCGTCCATTGCATTGGGTATAGTTCTTGTATATATGAGTGAAGTCAATGTTGACCATCCAGTATATTTTTCCAGTTGCAAGTTGTCTGATGCATAAAAGAATTATACTACAACAAAGTGTGAGGGCGTCGCCATGGTATATGCATTGCAAAAGTTTCAACATTACTTGTTGGGGACCCCTTCCAAATTCTTTACACATCACTCAGTGCTCAAATATTTGGTCAACAAGCTAGTCTTATGAGGAAAAATATGTCGCTAGTTGTTTCTCTTCCAAGAGTTCGAATTTGAAGTTGTAGTCAAGCCGGGTAAGTACAATGTTGCACCAAATCATTTGTCATGGCTTGAGACTTGCGAGACTAGTTGAAGCCTAGATGAAGAACTCCCAGATGTGTAACTCTTCTGAGTTGAAGCAGTCCCTGATCAATTGGATTAAATTATTGAATTTCTCATGACATGAAAATCTCCACCAGGGTACACCCAGGATCAACGTTGTCAATTCCTCACCTGCAGTGAAAATTATCAGTTGATTTCCAGGTAATTGCATGAGTTGGGTGTAGTCAACATCCTGCACTGGTATGCATTAGAACACGAGCAAGACCTAATTATGTATGAATCACATGAAGGTATTGTTGCAGGACACAATGTAGGTATGGTTACTGCATGAAAATTTATACGCATGGGGCTCTGGTGGCCCTCACTCTTTGCAGATGACAAGGACTATTGTAAATGTTGTGATGTATGTTAAACAATTGGAAAGCTATGTCGGGGAGATGAAATTCCTTTATTTCCTATTACCGCACTAGAGCCATTCGACAAATGGGAAATAGATTTTGTGGGTCCCGTCAATCCCCCCACGCGTCATACAAGAGCACGCTACACTATTAACACGACGAATTATATAACTATATGGGCTGAAGTTGCACCAGTAAAAGATTCTACATCAGAAACAATGTTGTGCTTCATTTCAGAAAACCTAATCACCAGATTTGGTTGTCCAAGGGTGTTGATTAGCAACTAGGGCTTGCATTTTATGAATGAGACCATTCAAAAACTCACCCAGGAATTCATGATCCATAACCAAAAGAGCACTTCCTATCACCCTCAAGCCAATGGTATGGTTGAAGCTTTTAATAAAATTTTAGAGCATGCTTTAACCAAAGTTTGTAATGTGTAGTGTGATGACTGGGATCAACAGATCCCCACAATATTATGGACTTATCAAACAACGTTCAAAAGGATAACAAAGAATACACCATTCAAATTGGTTTGTGGAAAAGAAGCGGTCATGCCACTGGAATTTTCTATTCCTAGCTTCCGAATCACCCTAGTAGCCCAGATGACAGATGTCCAGTCCATTGAACACAGATTAGATGAACTCATGGAACTAGAGGAGGATCAAATGTTGGCAGGGTTCATCTAGGTTGTTGAAAAGGAAAGACAAAAGGAATGGAACTATCGCAACATCTGCTAGAAAATCCTCCAACATGGATCTTTAATGTTGTTATATGACAAAAAATATTTACAACATCGTGGAAAACTACACATGCATTGGCTAGGTCCTTTTTGACTAGTCTACATCAATGAAGCAAGTGTCGCCAAGCTGGAAACATTACAAGGACAATCGTTCAAGGGACTTATTAATGGGAAAAAGTTGAAGGTGTACTACGACCCGCAAGGGAAACCATCATTTAGCTCCTTCTCTCAACTTTAAATGCTAGTAGAGTAGGCTTAGTGTATTATGTACATTAGGTAGAATAGATCATAGTTGACATAATTTACCTTTTGAACAAGCAAATAATCCACATCAGTCACACAGCCAGATTCCATAGATTGACAATTTTGCAGTTTCCTTAGATTTCCAAATCAAGCCATTGTTATGGCATTTGTCTAGGTCCTGGCCCTGACAAAGATTTCATGAGGGGCTTCGTTGAGTTTCATGGAAATTTGCTTCATTGAAAGGTCAAGCAACCAATTTGGATAGTTTACACATGCCACAGGTACATAGTCAGTTATGCTGTCCCAACTCCCAACAACCATTACCACTATGAAGGATATGACACTTGATCTCCCCATGTTTGATGCTTCACCGTCATTATCTACTTATTCTCCACGTCATCCCCTCTGTCGGATCTTTCTATCACCCCAGATTAACCCTTCCCCTAGTCTCCACTTTATATATACCACCTCCCCTATATTATCATTGGAGTAATTCACCACATACCACTCTCTCCCACCCCCGCCTGTGACTTCCTCCATCATTTGCTTGGTTATTCTACCCAATCACTTCCTTATCCAATTCACCCATTTCTCTTTCCAACTTCTCATTCATGCGTGGCTTAGCATACTATCCTCACCCTGTACCATGCAATTTGGTCAAACATCCCGAGAACCCACACTTTATTTTTCATGCAGATTTCTATTTTTTCATCGGCTGTTAGGACGAGGGCCCTCCCTCTTATTTTTTAGCAAGGTTCTGCACTATTCTGCATAGTTCCCTGAATTGTTTTTCGAAGATGCAAAAATTCACCAGCTCTCTAAGCCCGCAGCTAGCTGAACTATCGCCATGGATCATGACCTTTGTTGATAGAGACAGACCCTACTCTCTTACTTCCCAGGATCCTTACTCTCATCTCTTTCCATGGGTACTCCCCTTTCCCCATGTTGTGTCTTGTCCTCTTAGAACAAAAATACAAGCAAAGGAGGATGCTCTCTCTTGATGAGGCCTCAAGGACTCTTAGAGATTGATGTTTGGATGACGTGCTTTAAACGAATCCCTCATTCAACACCACATACACCATCGAAGGAAAAGGGCCAATCATCTAGCCAAATGAAGCCCGTAACCATCACTTCCCTTGGCCATTGCTCGATTCCTTCCAGGATGCATGTCAAGTTGCAACCATAGCCTAGAAAGATGATTTTCTCTTACTCAAACATGGCTGCAACCACAACATTGATTGATACTTTGGTCGGTCATTGATAAGGATTTTTCATTTCCTAAAGCAGTCCCCACAATCTCTAAATGAGGTCATCCCTCTTAGATCAATGTAAGGTTACAACTTCACTCGGTCAAGTGATTTTCTCTTACTAAAAATTTCCACCTTTCCCATTATTGGCTCGACAACGAGCCAAGTAATAGTGGTGGGGGCCTATTGGCACCCAAAGTTTTGGATTAATTACACACGCGTGCACAAATGAAGTTGTGCGTTCTCATTCCAAATTTTATGTGCGCTCCTTCCAAGTTTTGTACGTGCCCATTCTAGTTTTGTGTGTGCCTAAGATAATAGGAGGAGAATGAAAAGAAGTGTGTGTTGGACAAAGTTTTGACATTACGTGCCAAGCCTGAAGTCTACCAAGCGTGCGTCTGCCTGAGTTTTTTCAGTGGTGTTAGAAATCAAGAAGACACGCACTGGAATCAAGAAAGCAATCATTAGGAAATCTTCTCGAATAATTACTACCAACAACACAAGGGAACATTGAATTGACAGAAGATGAGTTGGAAAGAAAATTAATATTTCCCTGATTCAAGAAGGCTACGTTGACTGCATGCAAGTTCCAAAATCATTTAAGGTAGTTTTATGATCCAAGTGGATATTGGTGGCCACCCACCTATTCTAAATTCCAATTGGCTCATCTTGACAATTTTTAGTTCAACACGTTTCTTTGTAATGGGAACATTTCTTTGTAATTGTGGTTTATGCACTTACAGGGTTGTCCTGAAGCCCTACACAACATCCAAGTGGATATTGGTGGCCGCCCACCTATTCCAACTAGCTTATTTTAGAAGTTTTCATGTCACTACATCTTTCTGTACTTCCAGGGCCATTTTGGGGCTCTAAATAGTGTTTTCTTGGCTTGCCACAATGAAATTGTAGACAGATTCAGAGTTTGATGGAATAATGTGTATTTCTAAAAAAGATCTTTCCAACGGGCTATCACGCGCCTAAAATGGAGATCGTATGCAAAATTTACAACCCCAGGAAGTTAATGTACTAACTTGCCCCAACGGGGCCCACGTGACTTTTGGTGCTTCATCTCCTAGGGTTAGGTTTTTGGATGTCTAGGGTTTTGGCATTCATGTTTATCATAAAAAGGCCTTTAAAGCCTCATTGTAATCATCTTTTTGCGAATGAGCGTAGCCGTCACATCTCTTCTCAGAGATAAAGCTGCCACCATTCTAGTGAGTCTTGCACTCTATATTTTTACAGTCTCTGTACATTTCTTTCATTAATAGAATCATGTATTGTTGTATTTCTTTGTTTCTGGCAATTTTTATATTTCATTTTAAATCTTCGCTTTCATGTTGTTCCGAAAATAATCTAGATCAGTGGTATCAGAGCAGGCTTCTCTTGATCGTTTTTCAGTGCATGTTCTCGACAGGGTCTGAGTATAGCAAGTTGGGTCTCAATCTTGTCTCTCTTGAGGACAATCACTCTTGCATGCCCAAGAAAACCTCTATGGTGACAGAAAAGAAAAACAACAAAGCATAATATTTTATTAACATATTGATTGAGCAAGCTCTTACGCGACAGAGGGACGAAATGATGGAGAATTTTTCCCACATCCTTCAACGCCTGTCGATAGCAACAAACGCATCTTCATCAAGCGGCCACTTTGGAGGAACCTCTCCCTTTAAGGTACAAGTTAATTTTTATATTCCCATATTTGAAGGTCAGATAGATGTGGATGCCTTAGAAAAATGGTTGAATCTACTAGAAGGTTATTTCTATGTTAACAATTTTTTCCAACAGGGAAAATATCACCTTCACACTCCTCACGGCTCTCCCCCATGTCAAACATTGGTGGGAAATTTATTGGGAGCAAATTTCAACAAAATAATCTCGAAATTATGGGGCCTAGCCCACTAGGGATTTTTTTGTGGATGCGGTCAAGGAACAATACTACCTTGTTGATTATGAAGACCAGTACATGAGATGCGTTGGTTGTAAAGCCTAGTTATCTTTCTAATTTAGAGGTATTTGTTTTCAGCCATGTTTATACCCCATGAATACTTTACACCCCAGAAAAATGTACACTTCTCCACGTGGGGGAGTGCAGAAGGGGGTTACCCCCTCTGCAGGGTCCAGGGGTAAGCAGGCCCCCGAAGGAAAAATTGCCTTGTAAATGTATATTGTAATTTCATTGTAAATCTGGATCGTTCATTATAAGGTTGCAGATCTGACGATAGAAGTTACGTTAGGGTTTTTTTCCCTAGAAGGCAACCCTCTTTTATGAGGGAAATGTATTGCGTCTATGTATCATTGCGAATATTGTATTCTGAGAGAGGAGACTATGAGAGAAAGAAGAGGAAGTTACAACAGGTTTTTTGTAGGTTGCATCCCTTCATTTGTTGGATAATAATAAAGGAAGGACCTGGTAATTTCTCTGGTGGACTTAGCCCACACTAGGTGAACCACGTATATCTATGCCTCTATTGTATTTTGTATCTTCTGTGTTTTATTTCCGCATTTGTTTTATTTTATTTATCCGTGATCCTGTTTTTCTAACAACTGGTATCAAAGCGAAAGGTAACTCATAGGAAATGAGGGTTCCTGATTCGAGTGGGAGCAATGGCGAAAGATGGAAAGTTTTGGGTCGAGAAATTTAACGACCAAAACTACCAGTTATGGAAGATGCAAATGGAAGATTATTTATATGAGAAGGATTTGTTCCTACCATTGGGTGGAATAGCAAAGAAATGGACAACCATGAAGGATGAAGAATGGGATGTTATTGACAGAAAGGAACAAGGAACGATACGACTGAGCCTGGCAGCGTCGGTGGATTTCAATATTTTGAAAGAAAAGACAACGAAGGAGTTGATGGACACATTGGCTAAACTGTATAAAAAATGTTCGGCGTCCAATAAGGTATTTCTAATTAAGAGATTTCTTAATATGAAGATGTCAGAAGGTGGGTCTGTTGCAGATCATTTAAATGAATTTAATACGGTTACTAATCAACTAAGTTCTGTAAAAGTGGACTTTGATGATGAGGTCAGGGCTCTTCTAATATTGTGCTCATTGCCATAAAGTTGGAACGACTTGGTCATGGTTGTAAGTAACTTTGTCTCTGGTTCAAATACTTTAAAATTTGATGATGTTGTTGGTATTATCCTTAGTGAGGAAATGCGACGGAAAAGCATAGGTGAGACATCAAGTAATGCTTTGAACATGGGGAACAGGGGAAGACAAAAGGATAGAGGAAAGGGGGATAAGGGAACCGCGAGAATTGTAGGAAGGGCAGATCCAAATCCAAATTTGGAAAGATAGAGTGTTGGAATTGTGGGAAGAAAGGACATCTGAAGAAAGACTGTAGAGCTCCAAATAAACAAAGAGATAGACAACATGAGAAAAATCAGGAAGCAACTGTAACAGGTGATGTGTTACAAGATGCTTTGATTCTTTCTATAGATAATATTTTTGAGTCTTGGGTAGTAGATTCAGGGGCTTCATTTCCTGCCACACCCCATAGGAAACATTTTCTAGATTATGTTCAAGGTGATTTTGGACACGTTCATTTGGGTGATGATGAACCATGCAAAATTGTTGGAATGGGGAAGGTAAATATAAAGCAAAGCAATGAAAACCAATGGTTGTTGAAAGAGGTAAGACATGTTATAGATCTAAGGAAAAATCTAATTTCAACAGGGCAGTTGGCAAGTGAAGGTTGTATATCTATATTTACAGATAAGGTGTGGAAGGTCACCAAAGGATCATTGGTGATAGCGAAAGGAGAGAAGGTAGGTACATTGTATTTATGTACTGGTAAAACCAACTCTTCTATATCTTTAGATTCTACATGAGTGGATACAAAACTGTGGCATCATAGGCTTGGACACATGAGTGAGAAAGGGATGCAGATACTTCACAAAAGAAATTTGTTGACGGATCTTAAACAAATTGATTTGGATTTCTGTGAGCATTGTGTTTATGGAAAACATAAGAGACTTAGATTTCTCATAGTCGGAAAAGAAAAGAAGAGTGAAAGGTAAGAGCTTGTGCATACATATGTCTGGGGACCAGCTCAGGTATCATCTCTTGGTGGTTCTCGTTATTATGTTACTTTTATTGATGATGCAACTAGATAAACTTGGGTTTATTGCATTCGACAAAAAATTGATGTTTTTGATACTTTTAAGAAATCAAAAGCTTTGGTTGAGAATGAGACAGGAAAAAGGTTGAAGTGTCTCAGATTAGACAATGGAGGTGAATATTGCAGCAAGGAGTTTGATGATTACTGTTCATACCACGGGATTCGTAGAGAGAAGACAGTTCTAAGAATGCCACAAGAAAATGGTATGTCAGAAAGGATGAACAGGACAATCATGGAGCGTGCAAGGAGTATGAGATTGCATGTTGGTTTTCCCTTACAGTTCTGAGAAGATGTTGTAGATATTGTTGTTTACTTAATAAACAGAGGACCTTCAAGCTGTTTGGATGGTAGAATTCAAGAGGAGGCATGGATAGGTAAAAGGGTAAACTTTTCTTTTTTGAAGACTTTCGGTTGTGAATCATTTGTCCATATTGATAAAGAAAATAGAACAAAGCTTGAGGAAAAATCTAAGAAGTGTACCTTTATTGGATACAGTGTTAATGATTTTGGTTATTGCTTATGGGATTATGAAAATAACAAAATCATTAGGAGTAGAGATGTCATATTCAATGAGAAGGTCATGTACAAAGATCAGTTGCAGGGAAAGAAACAAGAAAAAGAAAAACCAGAATACACAGTGCTTGATGAGATCACTGAAAAAGAAATTCCAAAGGTACCAGAAAATAAAAATGTACAACTACAGGATCAACAGGTACCTCAAACTCCTGCAAGTTTTGTTAGAAGATCTACCAGGTTAAGTAGTCCCCCTGAAAGATACTCTCCTTCATTGTATTATTTATTGTTGACTGATTCTGGTGAACCAAAATGTTATGAAGAGGCAATGCAAGTAGACACTAAAAATAAATGGGAGCAAGGCATGAAAGAGGAAATTGATTCCTTGGTAAATAAACAGAATTGGGACTTGGTTCAGTTGCCTGCAGGAAAAGGAGCATTGCAAAATAAATGGGTTTACAAGTTGAAGGAAGAAGATGGAGGAAAAAAGTGGTACAAGGCTAGACTTGTTGTAAAGGGGCTTGCATAAAAGAAAGGTAAAGATTTTGATGAAATATGTTCTCCTGTTGTTAAAATGACTTCTATTAGGATGATTTTAAGTCTTGTGGCAGTAAAAGATTTGCATCTTGAACAGTTATATGTAAAAACAACTTTTCTCCATGGGAATTTGAAGAGACTTATATGTAGCAGCCACAGGGGTATGAGGTGAAAGGGAAGGATAATTTGGTATGCAAGTTGAAGAAGAGCTTGCATGGCCTAAAGCAAGCTCCAAGGTAGTGGTATTTCAAGTTTGACAAGTTTATGACAGAACAAGGTTATAGTAGATGTCATTCTAATCACTGTGTTTATTTTAAAAGGATAGAAAATGGAAGCTATATTATCTTGTTATTGTATGTAGATGGCATGTTTGTTCCAGGGTCTAATATGCAGGATATAAATGTTCTCATGAAGAAATTAGCTAATTCATTTGCGATGAAGAATTTGGGTGTTGCGAAGAAAATCCTTGGTATGAGAATAATAAGAGACAAGAAAAATAAGAAATTGACATTGTCTCGGGGTGAGTACATAGAGAAGGTGTTGGAGAGGTTTAGAATGCAGAATGAAAAACCGGTTAATACACCTTTGGCAAACCGTTTCAAATTATCTAAGGAAATGTGTCCCAAGACACATGAGGAGATTCAATACATGTCCAGAGCCCCTTATTCATCAACAATTGGCAGCTTGATGTATGTGATAGTTTGCACAAGACCAGATATTGCACATGCAGTGGGAGTTGTGAGCAGGTATATGAACAATCTAGGTAAAGAACATTGGGAGGCAGTAAAGTGGATTCTCAGGTATTTGAGAGGTACTACTAGTCATGCATTATGTTTTGGAGGTTCAGACACTATTCTACAGGGATATGTTGATTCAGATATGGCAGGTGATAAAGATAGCAGGAGGAGCACCACGGGGTATGTTTTTACTATAGGTGGAGTAACAGTAAGTTGGATTTCAAAACTACAAAAGGTTGTTTCACTTTCAACAAGAGAGGCAGAGTATGTCGCTGCTACAAAGGCTAGTAAAGAGATGATTTGGTTACAGAGGTTTATGGAGGAATTGGGAAAGAAGCAGGAGAATAGCAGGTTGTATTGTGACAGCGAGAGTGTCATTCATCTTGCAAATAACTCAGCCTTCCATTCAAAGACTAAACATATACAGCTCAGGTACCATTTCATACGATCTATCTTGGACGATGGACATTTGAAGTTGGAAAAGATACACACTAGCCAGAATCCTGCAGACATGTTAACTAAGGGAGTAACTAGGGAGAAATTGAGTTCCTGCTCAGTTTTAGTTGCTCTTCAAGCATGAAGGTGAAGATGAGAAATTTTTCAGGTCCAATAAGGTTCATAGCGTAGCAAATACAACAACGGTGGAGTTGTTGAGATCAGTCTCCAAGTGGGAGATTGTTGGTTGTGGAGCCTGATTATCTTCCTGATTCAGAGGTCTTTGTTTTCAGTCGTGTTTATACCCCATGGAGACTTTACACCCGGGAAGAATGTACACTTCTCCATGTGGGGGAGTGCAGAGGGGGGTTACCCCCTTTGCGGGATCCATGGGAAAGCGGGCCCCTGGCGGGGGTTCAAGGGCGAAGCCCCCAAAGGAAAAATTGCCTTGTAAATGTATATTGTAATTTCATTGTAAATATGGACCGTTCATTATAAAGTTGAAGATCTGACGGTAGAAGTTATGTTATGCTTTTTTTCCCTCGAAGGCAACCCTCTTTTATGAGGGCAATGTATTGTGACTATGTATCATTGCGAATATTGTATTCTGAGAGAGGATATTGTAAGAGAAAGAAGAGGAAGTTGCAGTGGGTTTTTTGTAGGTCGTATCCCTTCATTTGTTGGATAATAATAAAGGAAGGACCTGGCAATTTCTCTGGTGGATGTATCCCACATTGGGTGAACCACGTATATCTGTGTCTCTATTGTATTGTGTATCTTCTGTGTTTTATTTCCGCATTTGTTTTATTTTATTGCTCCACTATCTTGTTTTTCTAACAAGATGGACCACACTATGGCAAGAGAAGAGCCAAAGAGTGTCGGAGTTCAAAAATACTTTCCATACCTTGCGCACCAAGATGGGTATCAAAGACTTCGAGCGACATCTGGTTTTCAAATATCGTGGGGCTCAGCATAGGTACATCCAAACCAAAATGGATTTCCTAAACATCTCATCATTGGGATATTCCTATCAATATGCTATCAAAGTTAGGTAGAAATTTAGGCACTAGAACAAATGGGAGTTCGGGTCTGCAAATACGCAACAACCAAAGCATGGTAAAGATGACCCTAACCAACAGCCTTCCGACAACCAGTGCAAGACACTGAAAAAGAAGGGTAAAGGAAAGATGAAGACCAACACTGGGAAGTGGTGCAACTTTAACAAAAGCCACTGGCACAACACCGATGAATGTCGCCATGATACCATAAGGGGGTTGATTCATTTGTTTTACAAGTCCAAAATGGTCTAAGAAGGTTACTCTCCTTCACTCCACTGACAATAACAAAAGTTTCCCTCTTCGCACTGAGCTTGGGACCTCCACGGGTTTATCAGGCACCTTCCCAACTGGATTTCCTCTGCATAAGGGAGCCCCTTCTCTGCTATACAGTCCCTTAATGACCTCCCCTTATCAGTGTTGGTTTCTTTCCATTAACCACCAAGTTGTGGACGTTTTTTGCTCCCATCTAGATCCGGGTATTCTCTATTCCAAAGTGGCCATTAGTATCTTGGGAAAGCTTTCAATTTTCTTCAAAAATAGTGTCCCAGTTTACTCTGTCATTCAGATCTATGCACATGAATACCTTTACTCACTGCACCATCTATTTGTGAGTATGAAACTCACTCTGTTTGTTGTGATTCTCTGGGGGAACCCATCTTCAACTTCTCATGTTTCTAGATTCTCCTGAGTTCATGATCCATCACCAAAAGAGCACTTCCTATCACCCTCAAGCCAATGGTAAGGTTGAATATTTTGATAAAAATTTAGAGCATGCTTTAACCAAAGTTTGTAATGTGTAGCGTGATGACTGGGATCAACAGATCCACACAACATTATGGGCTTATCGAACAATGTGCAAAAGGCTAACAAAGCATACACCATTCAGATTGGTTTATGGAAAAGAAGTGGTCATGCCAATAGAATTTGTTATTCCTATCCTCCAGGTCACCATAGCAACCCAGACGACATATGTCCAGTCCATTGAACAAAGATTAGATGAACTCGTGGAACTAGAGGAGGATCAAATGTTGGCAGGGTTCATCTAGGTGGTTGAAAAGGAAAAACAAAAGGCATGGCACGATCAGAACATCCGCTAGAAAATCATCCAACCTGGATCTTTAATGTTGTTATACGACAACAAATATTTACAACATCCTGGAAAACTACGCATGTGTTGGCTAGGTCCTTTCCAGCTAGTCTGCATCACTGAAGCAAGTTGCGCTAAGCGAGAAACATTACAACGACAACTGCTCAAGGGACTTCTTAATAGAAACATGTTGAAGGTGTACTACAACTCGCATGGGGAAACCATCATTTATCTCTTTCTCTCAACTTTGAATGTTAGTAGAGAAGGCTTATTGTATTATGTACATTAGGTAGCATATCTCATAGTCAACAAAATTTACCTTTTGAACAAGCACATATTCCACAAAAGTCACACAGGTAGATTCAATATATTAACAATTTTTCATATTCCCTAGATTTCCAAGTCAGGTCATTGTTATGGCATCTGTCTAGGTCCTGGCCCTGACCACAATTTTATGAGGGGCTCGGTCGATTTTCATGGTGATTTGATTCATTTAAAGGTCAAGCAACCCACTTTGGGCAGTTTACACATGCCACATGCACATAGTCAGTTATGATGCCACAACCCCCAGCAACCATCACCAGTACGACATATCCAACATTTGATCTACCCATGTTTGACGCTTCGCCACCACTTTCTAATTATTCTCCAAGTCATCCCCTCTGTCAGATCTTTCTATCACCTCAACTTAACCCTTCCCCTAGTCTCCACTCTATATATACCCCCCTCCCCTATATTATCATTTAAGTCATTATCCACGTCCCACTCTCTCACACCCCTACCTATGAGTTCCTCCATCGTTTGCTTGGTTATTCTACCCAATCACTCTTCCTTATCCAATTTTTCCAGTTCACTTTCCAACTTCTCGCTCATGGCATGGCTTACCATAATGTCCACACCCTGTACCGCACAATTTGGTCAGGCAGCCCGAGAACCCACACTTTAGTTTTCACGCAGATCACCATTTTTTCATCAGCTACTAGGACGAGGGCCCTCCCTCTTATTTTTCAGCAAGGTTTCTCACTAGTCTACACAGTTTCCTGAACTATTTTTTGAAGATGTGACAGTTCACCAACTCTTTAAACCCACAGCTGGATGAATTGTCCCCATGGATCATCACCTTTGTTGATAGAGAGAGACCCTAGTCTCTTACTTGCCAGGATCCCTACTCCCATCTCTTTCCATGGGTACTCCCATTTCCCTCTGTTGTGTTGTGTCCTCTGAGAACAAAAAGACATGCAAAGGACGATGCTCTCTCTTAATGAGGCCTCAAGGGTTTTCAGGGATCGGTGTTTGGATGGCATGCTTTAAACAAATCCCTCATTCACCACCACATACATCTTCAAAGGAAAAGGATCAATCATCTAGCCAAATGAAGCCCATAACAATCACTTCCCTTGGGCACTGCTCGATTCCTTCCAGGATGCATGTCGGGTTGCAACCACAGCCTGGACAAATGATTTGCTCTTACTCAAACATGGTTATAACCACAACTTGGTTTGATACTTTGGTCAATCATTGATAAGGATTTTCCATTTCTTAAAACAGTCACCATAATTTGTTCATGAGGCCGCCCCTCCCAGATCAATGTAAGGTTACAACTTCACTAGGTCAAGTGATTTGCTCTTACTCAAAAATTTTGCCTTTCCCGCCATTGGCTCGAGAACGAGCCAAGCAATAGTGGCGGGGGCCTATTAGGACCCAAAGTTTTGGATTAATATCACACGCACACATAAACAAAGTTATGCATGTTCATTCCAAAATTTATGTGCACTCCTTCCAAGCCTGAAGTCTACCAAGTGCGCGCCTACCCGAGTTTTATCAGAGGTGTCAAAAATCAAGAAGACGCGTGTTCGAATTAAGAAATGAATCATTGGGAAATATTCTCAAATGATTACTGCCAACAACACAAGGGAACATGGAACTGACAGAAGATGAGATGGCAAGACAATTAAGATTGCCATGATTCAAGAAGGCTACGTGGACTGCATGTAGGTACCAAAAGTGTGCGGGGTAGTTTTGTCGGTAGAGAGAGTGGAGCATAGCAGAAAGAGAAAGAGCTCCCGAGTAGAAAAATATATAAAAGGAAGCAACACCATCATAAATAGAGTTAGAGAGTTAGACACTCACTTAGAGGATTCATTCAGTTGTTTGTGGTATGTCGAGCTCACTCTCAACGTTTGTAATGTTGTAATGCTGCTACATATAAGTTTGAGTCTATCGTGTGTTTGACGTCTAAAAGGATGCGCATAGGGAAGTATATTGTAACTCCGGGGAATTATCTAAGGAGGACCTGAGACTCTATTGTTCTTGAATATAGTTTTCTTAATGTATGCTTGTGTTCTATGGAATGGAAGGAATAATAAAGCTACAACAGTTCTGATCTATCGTGTGTCATTCATGTGTTAATTGGATATGTGTGTGTATTGTTTTACTTACTGATCAATAGTAAATAAAGATTAATGGAGTGCATGAATGTTGTATCGAATGGATCCCCATGTATTTATCCCTTCATAACTATCATAAGACCAGATGGTCTCTATGATCCTCATTGAGTCTCGGGTGAGACCTTCATCAACCTTAGCTAAAGATTGATATGTTAATGCTTTTGGGTTTTTGTTGGTCGACTCAGGATGAACCCTGGGTCTAAACTCCCCAACGTTAAGAAGGATACGCATAGGTGTGAAATGATGCTAAAAAAACCCTAATCTCACTTAAGCTGGTGGGATGTTCAATTTCCTTCTCTCCCATAATTACGTACTGAGGTTTACTCGAATAATCTCCTCCTTCGACTTCCAAATATCAACGAAATCCTTCCTCAACTTTCATTAGGACTTCTAGGGGTTGGACACTCTCAATCAGACGGCTAGAGTCACTCCTTGTCACCAGATCAATGGTTTGTGGCGATTAAGACTCTCTCCCATCGAAACAACATATGACTACGGTTGATTCCCATTCCGATGATTCCCCTCCGAGGAACCGCTTCGGTCAAATCCAATGGCTCTCGGACTTGGAATCCAATGACTCTGATTACATTGGCTCCTCAATACACCTGATGGTTACCACCCGTCTCTTCAATTGTTCATTAAATCAACAGGTAAGTCCCACGACGATCCTACGACTGAGATCACATCACACCCACCCTCTGATCTACAACTCTGATCCTTCCTCAGAGTCCTTCGCTATCAGAGTGCATCTAGTTCGAGATCGCGACTCTTTCCGACCAACACTACTTTGATAAGCCACTCCGATGGATCCAATGATCCTCAATGTATCTCATCCAATGGTCGTGGTTCATTCTATTGAAATAATGTAACTGCAAAGAGTATTCTTATTATTATTGTTATTTTATTCATAGGATTAATCCCCATTGTGGATTAATCATGTCGGTAATTGTATTAGGACCAAATCCCCTTTTGCGGATTGGTCAACGGACAATTGTAATAG
>ML780170.1:106405-120023 GCA_009831015.1 Picea engelmannii | reverse complement strand
GTCATCAAAATGGCTCTTCAAAATAAAACATGTTGTTGATGGAAGTATTGAGAAATATAAAGCAAGATTTGTCGCTCGTGGCTTTTCCCAGAAGGAAGGCATTGACTATGAAGAGACATTCGCTCATGTGGCCAGATACACTTTGATCAGAACCATCATAGCTCTTGCAGCTAAGATGAAATGGAAGCTGCACCAGATGGACATGAAGACAGCTTTCCTGAATGGTGTTATCGAAGAGGAAGTGTATATAGAGCAACCCCAAGGATTTGAGGTTGAAGACAAGAAGTCTCATGTCTGCATATTGAAGAAAGTCTTATACGGATTGAAGCAAGCTCCAAGAGCTTGGTATGGCCGTATAGACAGCTTCTTGACGAGCTTAAGCTTTACCAAGAGTAAAGTAGACTCAAATCTCTACTTCAAAATTATGGATAATGAACCAGTAATATTACTACTGTATGTGGATGACTTATTCTTAACTGGAAAAGAAAATCTCATCGCTGAATGTAAAAAGAGACTTGCCGCAGAATTTGAAATGAAAGACCTTGGCCTAATGCATTACTTCTTCGGTCTTGAGGTATGGCAGAGTCCAGAAAAGATTTTCCTTAACCAAGGGAAGTACATAGTCGAAATCTTAAAGAGATTCGACATGCTAGAATGTAAGTCCATGAATACACCCACGGAAACGAAGCTGAAGCTGTTGGTCGATACTTCGTCAGAATTGATAGATGCCACACTGTACAGACAGATTATTGGATCGTTGATATACCTTACGAACACCAGACCAGACATTTGTTTCGCAGTGAACACTTTGAGTCAGTTTCTGGTAGAGCCCAGACGTGTTCACCTAGTGGCTACAAAACATGTGATGAGGTACCTTAAAGGTACAATGGATTATGGTCTCAACTATGATGGAGATCACGACTTCACATTGAGTGGATATACTGATGCAGATTGGGCAGGAAGCATTGCTGACAGAAAAAGCACTTCCAGATGTTGTTTTAGTTTGGGATCAGCCATGATCTCGTGCCAGAGTAGAAAGCAATCCAGTATTTCTCTAAGCACAGCGGAAGCAGAGTACATTGTTGCATGTTCTGCTAGCTGCGAAGCTATATGGCTTCGAAAGTTGTTGACTGGCCTATTTGACTTGGAGATGAAAGCAACTGTGATTCTATGTGACAACCAGAGCTGCATAAAGATGACAGAGAATCATGTATTCCATGACAGGTCGAAGCACATAGAGATCCGCTATCATTTCATCCGCGACATGGTACAGAGAGGAGCCTTGAAGCTCCAGTACATTAGCATGGATGAACAGGTTGTTGATGTGTTGACGAAACCTCTATCTCGTGTAAAGTTTGAACACTTTCGAGATAAGCTTGGTATAGTCCGAAAGGACCCTCCCTGAAAGGGGGAGTATATATTTATTCCTTTCTTCTAACCTCGCTGTTAGACGTAAATCAAGATGATTCATTGCTTCTTGCCTCACTGTTAGACGTAAAGCAAGACGTTGTGTATATTCCTTGCTTCTGACCTCGCTATTAGATGTAAAGTAAGATGAGTCATTGCTTCTGACCTAGTTGTTAGACGTAAAGTAAGATGATTCCTTGCTTCTGACCTCGTTGTTAGACGTAAAGCAAGATGATGATGTGTTCCTTGCTACTGACCTAGTTGTTAGACGTAAAGCAAGATGATTCCTTGCTTCTGACCTCGTTGTTAGACGTAAAGAAAGATGATGATGTGTTCCTTTCTTCTGACCTAGTTGTTAGACATAAAGCAAGATGATTCCTTGCTTCTGACCTCGTTGTTAGACGTAAAGCAAAATGATGATGTGTTCCTTGCTTCTGACCTAGTTGTTAGACATAAAGCAAGATAATTCCTTGCTTCCGACCTCGTTGTTAGACATAAAGCAAGATGATGATGTGTTCCTTACTTCTGACCTAGTTGTTAGACGTAAAGCAAGATGATTCCTTGCTTCAGACCTCGTTGTTAGACGTAAAGCAAGATGATGATGTGTTCCTTGCTTCTGACCTAGTTGTTAGACGTAGAGCAAGATGATTCCTTGTTTTTGACCTCATTGTTAGACGTAAAGCAAGATGATTCCTTGCTTCTGACCTCGTTGTTAGACGTAAAGCAAGATGTGACTGACACTGAGCTACCATCTTAACAGTTGTGACATTGAGCCAGTGTAGTACTGTGATGTGCCAACCTAGTGTTGTGATGAGGTATCATTTTACTGATACATATTGATGCAGATGATGATGGCATTCTTTCGAGAATGATGATGTTGCCGATGAAGAAAAATTTCGATGACTCGTAAATATGCTAGCCAATGTTCTAAGATGATATTGACGATACTATCCTCCTGATGTCACCGATGATGTAGACCTCTCTCGCCTGATGCTGTTGATGAATACCCTTCTTGTTAAGGGGGAGTGTTGAAATAATGTAACTGTAAAGAGTATTCTTATTATTATTGTTATTTTATTCATAGGATTAATCCCCATTGTGGATTAATCATGTCGGTAATTGTATTAGGACCAAATCCCCTTTTGCGGATTGGTCAACGGACAATTGTAATAGGCAGAATAAGAAGTCAGCCCCAACAATTATTATTGAGACCTAGAAATAAATTAAAGGTGGGTTTACCCACCCAAAGTGAGAGGTCGGCCCTGCCAGTGAAGACCCTTCACACGTGTCAGTCTTATATATAGAGAGAGGCCAGTGCCTCACTTTATCACACAACACACTTGCTCATTCTTAAGAGGCAAGCTGCAATTTACCAGTTGGAGAGAGGGAGAAGAGTGGCACATCTTTTGGAGAGGACTATCTCTATTGGTTTGAGTTATCTCTTGAACATTGTATTAGCAATTTATGATAAGGAAGTTTTTGTTGGGTTTTCTTCCCCTAGAAGGTTTCCCAGGATAAATGTTGTGTCTCTTGTGAATGTGTATTTCTCAGTGATCTTGTTCTTATGTTGCTCTTATCTATTGAAATGCAAAGAACTATAATAATGGCATAAACATTAACATATTCAGTGTCTACAATTGTACTGTAGCTAAGATGTGTGGGCCCTCCTCCTCAGAACGAACCATATGAGATCCAACGACTAAGATATTATGGGACACATCTTGATGGATAAATGATCGTAAGACTCCCTAGTTGTCGGACTCCCATCTCGTGCCCTCTCTCCAAGTCTCCGACAATCTTCCTCTTGACAGACTTACACACGACATCAACGATCACAATTTTAGCTTCCGGTCCTCTGATAGATCAATGACTCGCATTGACTCAGAGTCATCCTCATCAAAGTCCCTTTTCAACCTTACACTAGGTCACTTCATTGGCAGTATTGTTTGACCAACGATCAAGATCTCTCCTCTCTTCCAAATCGATGGTTGTAAATCCTTTCGACCTAAAACATAGGTTTTCTTTTGAGTAACAATCTAATTCGGGACTTAATTGTTCAGTGGGTCTCTAGGCATGTCCATCAAGGTTCTACTAGACCTTCTTAGGCTCTCACCCTCACTCTGAATTGTCTAAGGAAATTTCACCTCAAAACTTGGATGAGGGTTTGCATATCCTGCAAACTTTCCATTTCAAGGAAGGGATTTTCCCTAGGCTTAAGGCTCCCTAACTACATAGAGACCCTCCTTAGGCATAAGGACATTTCACTATTGATTTCCTAATGAATATTTTGATATCTTGCAAGATTTTTGTTCAAGGGCTTGCAATTTTCATAGGGATACACTCTATGTTAACACTACTTACTGGGCTATTCAGATTTACCAGGTTATTAGTGAAAACAATCATGCATAATCCATTTTACTCAAGAATTCAACCATTCCTTCATATATTTACATTTCTCATAAAAACCACGAATAACATATTTGCATCATTAAACATAAACCAAACATTTTAAGTTAAAACACTTATATGTTTAGTGAAATATTAAACCAACCAACTGACTGAGAAATGAATCCTTTCATCCCAACCATAGGTTATGCTGCAGTATGCCTTTCTACAATATGCCACCCACGTGACAAACCATGATACCACAAGGGGATTGATTCAACTGGTTTACAGGTCCAAAATTGTATAAGAAGCTTACTCTCCTTCACTCCACTGACAACAACAAAAGTTTCCCTCTTCGCACTGTGCTCAAGACCTCCACGATTTTATCAGACACCTTCCCATCTGGATTTCCTCTGCATAAGGGAGTCCCTTCTCTGTTATACAGTCCCTCAACGACCTTCGCTTACTAGTGTCGGTTTATTTCCAGTAAGTACCAAATTGTGGTCCTCTATTGCTCATGTTTGGATTTGGGTCTTCTTTGTTCGAGGGTGGCCATTAATCTCTTGGGAAAGCTTTCTATTTTCTTCAAAAATAGCTTCCCAGTTTCCTTTGTCATTCATATATGTGCATGTGAATACATTTACTCATTGCACCATCTATTTGTGAGTATGCAACTCACTCTACTCGTTGTGATTCTCTGGGGGAACCCATATTCAACTTCTCATGTTTCTATAATTCTCCTGAGCACGTTCTCCTGCTTCCCGCACAAGAACTATAACTCTCTCATCTTCTCCTGTGTCTTATTCTTCTGTTTTGTTGCTCTGTGTTATTCATTGTGAACTCCTGGTGGTGTTTTCCACCTTTGGTCTCTTCTTCCACACCTTCCTCAGTATTCCCGTGATTTTTTTAAGATGCAACCCTCGAGTCAGGGATCTGAAATCGAAAGGGCAATCCAGGGGTGTCATTCTATCAGTTTTTGACTGACTCTTTGTTTCTTCCTAGCACCAAATCTCCCAATAATTATAACTACTTCAACCACCAATCATGCTACCCATAATTGGTCACGTGGTTCTATGTAGATCTAAGTACATTGGCAGGTGATGCATTCAAGTTTGCAGGTGTAGGATGGATTGTTGAGCAAGCTTCCTATTTTCTTTATTGAAAAATCTCTTAGTTCCACCTCACCAACCCACCTCACCAACTCCACTTTACCAATCCCACTTGTGATATCATGGCCAATACTCAAGGCATTTTCCTTCTTAGTCAATTGTCTAATGTTTTCTATTAATCAACAACATAATTACACGCTTCATAATCACATTACATGAAGTCTTAACATAATTACAATCATAGGGAAAACATAGTGTTACATTCATACAACAAAAATCCATTTAAGACATACACCATATATTGAGTTCACATTGACAAGTTTGAGAAAAACATACTATGCTTGGAGAGAGGCCCCCACATATCCACTTAAATTTGGGCTCAGTATGGGTACATACCTACATCCACATTACATGTTACTTCACAATACCAAGTCATAAACAAAAAATTAGCAATTTAAATATTAAACACTAACTAAATTGAATATTATTATTTTATTGGAAATTATAAATAAAACAAAAATAAAAAACATATAAAAGAAGAGTTACAATTTTATACCCATTTTAGCCATATCACTTCTATGATCATAAAGCAAGAGAGGACATATCATGAAAATGGATGGTCAACATAACTATTAAGTAGTTAAATTACTTCATGGAGGGAATCCATTGTCCCACAAACACGGGGTATCATACGTTAATATGTGATGTCTAACAAAACTGTTATCTTAAATAAAATTGTTTTCGTTATTACTAAATTGACCAAAAACACAACAAAATGGTGAATACCAAAATTTAATACATACATCTTAAATATATTTTTGAAAGATCATGCATTTATAAATTTTCAATCATTAACATTAACTCAAATTATAATGAATATGTGTATATTGGACTTAATTAGGTTATCCAAGGACGACTTTGCACTACAAGAAGGCATTTGAGAGATCAAAGAGTCCCAACAAGGATATATTTCTACTTATTTTCATGAATCATGGCTTTAAGATTCCAACTATTTTTGTTTTTGTTTTTTCTAGAAAGACTCTCTTATTATGATAATTCATGACTTTTTGGAATGCTTAAAGAAGAAAATGTTGGCTTATGAAGTCCCTATTTTGCTAAACAATGGTGTTGGTATTTCCCATATTATAATTGTCGAAAGGGTGGCATGTAATCCCCTGGAATGTAATTTCTTCATGCAAATTTTTGTAGTTTTTTGTCTCCTTACTAATATCATTATCAACCAATCTCGCTCTAGACTTGGACCTCTCGATCTTTGTAGTTGTTGACTTAGTAGGGACGATGGAAATACCCTTAGTGGTGTTCCCTTAGTGGTGTTCTGCTCATGTAATTTTGTTAACCTCTAATAAAATTGCTATATTTTTTTCCTTGGAAAAAAAGTATATTGGACTTAATAATAAAATATAAAATATGTTAATAAAAGGATAACCACAAAAATATAACTTCTATAATAATTACCCATCTTAGAAAAACATACTAATAGAGTGTTATATCTCATAATTAAGTTTCCCTTGTACATTAATATCTAATGTAAGGTTTACTTGTAAATTATTAATAATAAATTACAATAATCTAATTTAAGGTCTCAATGTAGCCAGACATCAAATCGATGTATAAGACTCCCTTATTTGTGGGACAAGGGACCCTGTTCACACGATGATTTGATTGTTAGTATATGGAGGTGTATATAGACTACCCCTCTAGATTTGAATCTATGACTTCCAAGGAGGAAACTATTTAACATCTCCTTGTAAATTAATATATTCTTATGTATGTTTAAAATAAATATTGGTATTTTAGCCCTTAATGGTTAAGTTTGATTAGTAGATGCTCTAATGTGAAAGTTGATGAAGGTCTTGGGATAAAATCTAATTGAATCCCTTGGCATTATCGGTGAGGATTTTGGTTGGTGATTATTGGTGTCCTTTATTTGGGAAATTGGGGAACTGCAGATGCTGGCAAGGTACCAACATCCTCACCTGGAGCACCTAATTTGCAGGTGAGTGAGGGACTATATTTCTCTAAAAAATATATATTAGTATTTTTTACTAGCATTAAATTATTTTGATGTGATGAGTCTTTCTCCAATTTAAGAGAGTTTAGATTATTGTAATAGCTTACAATATTCAAGTTGGAATCCTTTGGCTAGGAAGTTGTGAACGAGGAGATTTATTTTGCCAAAGTCACTCGACACTTGCACCTATACCTCATCATCATTGCAAACACATGTGCACAACAATCACAACACAAAAACAAACATGCCATTAAGGAAACTTGAACAATAATAAAGATAATAGCAATGCCCCACTTTCAATGACCTAATACCACTATTGATAAGTATTAATATTTGACAAAACCATTATAGATAGAAACCATCACACCATTGTTATTGACATATTTTTCCAACAAAAAAAGTAGTAACATAGACAATTTATTAGCATAGCGAATCAATTCAAAGTCAAGAGATTGCATGGGCATTTGCATCTTGACATTTAGCATAAGATTAGTTTTATATCAATGCAATTTTTTATTTTTGATGTTGTGTTGGAAAAAGATAGGAATTAAATGCGACTTTGTGCTTATTAAAATATTTATGTTTTCGTCATGGATTAGGAACTCTACATCCACCACATGCAAATTTTCAATTATTATAATTCACCTACTTAAAGATTTCGATATTTCATATGATTGTGCCCCTAGGATGTAGATAAGTTGGCGATAGAGTGCACTGTTAAGACACTCCTTGTGACGTTGCCGGTTGAAACCATGACTAGCCATGTGTGCCATGTGTGGGGCAAAGTGCATATGCCCAGAGGTTATAGTGGTAGTGGTCATAATCGACCCCGTGTCACACAAGTATGAGCCTACCCTAGTTGTCAATTCCACTAGATACAAAAAAAATAATTCAAATGATTGTGTTGATAGACACTTTTACATCCAGTATGGAGAATATGTTATAACATGGGTAATGCTAACGTCACTATATGTTAGCATGAAAAAAAAAACTTTCAACCAATAATATTGACCAACTATAAATACACACAATTTTTTTTTTTTAATCTTTATATGAATGAAAAAAGTGATATGAAATTTACATGTAATAATAAACCTATTATATAAAGACAAAAAAAATCTATACTAGATTTATACATAAATATAAATACTATTATATAAAGAAAAGTACCATAAATATAAGATTTATATAAAAACATTGTCACTGTTATCCCCACTTTTTAGGGATAACTAGGAGATCATGTATCGAGGCCCACATGTCCTAGACATGGAGTACCGAGAGCAGGATTGACCTGAGCATGGCCCTGGAGGGCCCACCTTTTCTTCATTCATCATTCTTGTCTTGTCAGCAGCAGGAGCATCCATCACCATCGACTTGATCCTGTATCATAAGAGGTTCTTGCTCCATGAGGTAATTGGTCCAGGTATCATGGTATGTGTCACTTTTGATCATTGAAACCTTTAAATATATGCATCATATTCCTTTTATCTCTAACAACTGCTTGGATCTTACATTAGCCCACTCGACCATGCTTGGACAAATTGACAGGGTGCCCTAGCAAGCATGTGCCCATAGGTCTTGGTTTGCCACTAGGGGAATTTATGAAAAGCCATCGTCCACTCCCATCATAGCACCACTGTTTCATCTTATGTCCCGCTCATTTATCCCATTCCCCTTGTCCGGGCATTGGGTTGACCTATTTGCAGGATTGCACCTTATCTCGTGGGAATAAGGGGCTAAAGGCCCAGAAGGTAAAAGCAGTTGGTAAAAGACAAAATCCTAGAAATAAAACCTCGAGATGCTTCGCCCAGGGATCCCTGAGAAGGCAGTAAAAATCCTCTCGACAAGAAACAAGAGGGACCCGGAAAATAACAAAACAAGACCTAGTCAGAGGATAGGGGGTCTCATCACGAGCTAGCCTATTAGGTTCATGGGTACCTAACAGTATGACATTGCCACCATCTGGTTACCATGCCAGGGCAGTGACCTTTAGTTGCATGGCCAAGGGAAAGGGGGTCTCATCATGAGCCAACCTTCTCATCTCTATGAAAGTACTTGTGGGTAACGCTGTCAGCTCTGGTCACCATGCCAAGGTAGTGTCCCCTGGTTAGTTATCGAACAGAAAAAAGCAAATAAAAGAATAAAACAAGAATAAAAAGAATAAAGGCAAGAATGGGCTTAAAAAAAAATGCATCCATGACAGGTACAACTCGCCTTCTACAAAGGCACCCACAGGTAACACTTATGCATCCTTGGCCCTCACTGCACCCACATGTTTGGACATCCCCTAGCCACATCACCTCACTTACATGGCTTGGATGAGATCTTTCTGGAAACTTTCCTTTTCTTGTGGACACTAGCCCAATAGGACGCCTTGTCCTTTTCTCCAATCTTGTATTGCAGGTTTTTGTAATGTCTTTAAGATATTGATTGATGTATTAGGGGTTTTATGCATATGTTTAATAATATTGATGATGATATGTGATTGACATTGCTATGATCCATGTGACTGATGAGCCCATGGAGGGTGTAGCTTTTGATGTGCAGGACCATGCCCGACAGACAGGTACCACTTGGACCGGTACACATGGGGAGATAACCAGTTCGGACCTCCATGGGGCTGAAGAGCCCACCAGATGGATGTTGAGACCCCATCAGGGGGCAGATATAGGACATAGTTTGATCAGGGGTTTTGCACCTGAGAGGAAGAGGACGTTCCACCAGAGACACTCCGACATGACTAGACCTAGGGGGAATGACCCCTTTTCAGTGGAACGCTAACCTTGGAAGCCTTAGGACGTCCCCATCTTCACCATGACATCATCCAACTTCATGGACACTTTTGGAGATAGATTGGGCAGCAGTGGCACGTGTGGCATGTTGGAGAGGCCCCTGGAGGGGCTAACGTTTTGCTTCTAGATGTTGCACTGGCCCTAGAAAGGGATAACGTCTCCCTCAAAGGGGCTTGACGTCTCACCTTTTGCTTGATTAGGGTTTTACTTAGCATTTAATGTAAAAACATTATTATTTTGGTATTATGGCCTTGTCGACCTTTTTATGACCTAAAAAGTAAATTAGGTCATTGATACACTATATATTGAGGGTTTTCACTCTCATTTTATCATCATCTTTCACTCGCCACTTGGTGAGGTCTAAAATTTGTGCCCTACTTTAGGGTTTTGGCTGATTTAGTGAGGCGCACTTGTTGAAGGAAGATTCTCTTGGCATTTTTTGGAATTTCTCTTGATGAAGGTGTTACAACTAGGGTTTGCTATGATGTTTCTTGGTGAAATGTAAGTGAAATTCTGCAAAACTTCTTAATTGAATGGTTGTATTGTTATTACTTGCATTTATTATTATAAATTTGTTGCATAAACCCTAGGTGACAAGCACACATAATTGGTCCTTGTCTCACGTCCCCATCAAGATTTCTAGCCATTTTGTTTGTTGAAGTGAGATAGAGCCTTGCCATAACAACACTCTGCTCTTTCATGCTGAAGAGGATTGAGCCTAGCCTTAGCTACACTCATTTTTCCCCTCTTCATATGCTAGCCATACTTTCCAGAGCTCAAGAAGGAGGAGACATCCCAGGCCTAGGTTATCTACACTTAGGGTCGTTTTCTTCTAGGGTTTGATGATAGAGCCTTGTTGTAGCAACACTCTCCCTCATTTGACTCTCCTGTCTTGACTTCATATTTCATGCTAGCTTGTTTTTCCATCTAAGGAAGGAGGAGAGAGCACGAGGCCTTGCCATAGCAACACCGGAGTGAGCCTCTCTCCCCTAGGGTTTTGTCTTTAAGGCCCTGCCATAGCAGCACTTCAGAGCTCTTCCCTCCATTCCTTAGCTGTCCTCCTTCAACTCATGCGTCCTTCATTACTAGCTCCATTTAACCCTAAAGGCACTGATCTAAGACCTCAAACGTTGAAGTAGAACTTGATCTAAACACTTTTAATACCTTTGAATTGAAACCCTAACTACACTAACTTTAGCTCTACCTAACCCTACTAACCCTGAATGCTGACGTCACCTCTTGCTATTATATCATTGATGCAACAACGTTTTGTCTTTTGAGCAATTGAATGGTTGTTGAAGGCATTAATTGAGTTAAGAAGTGATTTGTTATATTGAATGATATAACATTCTAGTATTTATTGGTAAAGTGACATTACTACTATTGCTATTTTGTAAACATTGACTTCATCAACATTTACTTTTAAATTGTTCATATTGAATATCAGATAGTCTTTAATATATATGAAGTACTAACCAAAGCCTGCATATATCAAGTTTATTGTTGCTTTGTTCTCGGGCAGGGATCCTACTTGGTTGTCTTTATTGGCTATAGGGCGAACTATCTGCTTTGGTGGTGATCTATGAAGGGGGAAACTTGTCATTGTATAATTATCTTTTTAGCCTCTTCAAAACCCCAGGTCACCGGGGACATCTCCCCTGGGCCTCACCTCCCTAAAGAGAAATAACCATCCCATCGTGGTGACATTGGGTGGGATAGGTTCATGTTACGCCAATTTGGCCCTCTACCTTATAGCTTTTTCTCCTAGCTACAAACTGTGCGATAACAGTCACAAAGTACAGAGACATATCTTAACAATAATCCCAATTTTATTTATACATATATCTAAATCTCCATACATAAATTTTGAGGTTTATGTGCTTAGTTTTATCAAGTTGATTCTTTTAGATTCAATGTTAAAATGAATTTAGGCTGGTATATTATAATGTGTTACAATACCCCTTTATATATAGAATAGTTATAGGTTAAATCACCCTAACCACCACATTATTGAGGAGCCACTAAGGTCACATTATAGCTACCACATTAATGAGAAACCACTAAAGCCGCTTTATAACTACTACTTTAGTGATATAAGATTAGGACATTATATTGAGAGGTCACTAAGGTCACTTTCTAGCTACCACATTAAGGTCACCTTCTAGCTACCACATTAATGAGAGCCACTAAAACCACTTCCTAACTACTACTTTAATGATATAAGATTAAAACATTATATTAAGGACTTAAAGTTCACGATGTCAATATTAAAAAAGAAAAACTATCTTATTAATGTCCACTTAAATCAATTTAGTTTGCTAAACATGTATTAAGTTCGTTTGAAAAAAACCAATTATAAAAAGTCAAACATATCCCTTATCTCTCATACACACATAAGTGACTTTACAACCTTTGGGATTTGAGACTGGATTATTTACATAAAAATACACCACCCACATCATAAAATATTAACTATACCAACATTAATGACTAAATACATATCCAAAATCACCCCTCTCAAAAGAGTGGATAGTAAAATCTCATTAACTTACCACTACATGCTTTTAAAAAAGCACACACCTTATATATACAACCATTAACTCATCCATAGAAACTCCAAAGAAAAGGTGTATCTACTTCTTTCTAAATGTTTTATATGAATTGAACCATTTTTAATAAATCATCAAACTTGTTATTATAACTTTACATACCAATTCTTATCACACCACCCCTTAAATTGTTATTGAAAACCCTTACTAATTGTTTTATATGGGTTGAATCTTTTTTAATAAATCATCAAACTTGTTATTATAACTTTACATACCAATTCTTATCACACCACCCCTTAAATTGTTATTATAACTTTACATACCAATTCTTATCGCACCACCCCTTAAATTGTTATTGAAAACCCTTACTAATTGTTTTATATGGGTTGAATCTTTTTTAATAAATCATCAAACTTGTTATTATAACTTTACATACCAATTCTTATCACACCACCCCTTAAATTGTTATTATAACTTTACATACCAATTCTTATCACACCACCCCTTAAATTGTTATTGAAAACCCTTAAAAATATGACTCAAGTAATTAAAATTATTACATATTAATCTATTTTTCCGAGCACCTCAATGAAAGTGCGTCCTTCCCCTTTCTATATTCCATGTTAAGGGGCCAAGGTAATACTCGTCCAAAGGCCTTTTATGACAAACTCTAAACTCATACAAGTGATATCGAGGTGCATTGTGTATGTTGAAGAGATGCTCATTACAAGGGAGGGCAGATAAATCATTTCCCATAAACATGGGTTCTTCTTAAAATAATCACATCACCATTGTTATGTGGGAAATCTTCATTAACTTTAATAACAATTTTTTAATGAAATTCCAAACTCCATACTTCCACAATATTTCTTGGAAAAGAGTGACAATGAATATATTATTGAAAAAGAGTCATGGTGAATATATTGAAAACCTTAAAAACCTTTACTATCCTCTTTTATATAAGAGAGGTTTTTTTAATTGGGTGTATTTTATTGGTCAAACTCCAACCAAATGACCTGTATTCATGGGTTAGGTAATAGTGTTGTAGATTATGATATCTGATATCCCCGTTTCCAACCAAATAACAACTTTTGACCTTTTAAATGACCATGACCCTGACTCTGATCATAAACCTTTAACCCTAACTCTAAAATTTTCCATGCATAGGAGTACCATTGAAGAGAATTTTGATAATCAAAGGAATTTGTGCTTTGACAAAAGTAAAGTTGACATTTTCTTAAAGGATTTAAATAGTAAATTAAAACTCTTAACTTATAAGGACAACATTGAAGAACTCTATCATAATTTTACAACTACCCTTTCCACTTCCATTAACAAGTTCTC
>ML780170.1:22764-35033 GCA_009831015.1 Picea engelmannii | reverse complement strand
ATTTCTTCATTTACCACATTATTTGACTCTAGCTGATTAGGAGGCCTTTGGTCTTGAGGAGGACCTTTCTTTTGCCACCTATCATTATTTGGTCTGGGTTGGAATCTATTATTTTGAGACCTTTCCATAGCTATCAGCCTATTCTGTAAAGCACTAAGCTGAGTAGCATGGGTTGCTTCCATTCTTTTGACCATCTCAGTAATGACCTTTAAGGGGTCGAAATTTGGGTCTTTATTGTCAGGAGCTGCTGCCTTGTCCTTCGCCTCTGTCTGCCTAGAAGAACTACCCCGACTGAAACCTGGAAGGTTGGACTTCCCAGAAGCTTGCATGTTTTTATCAATCTTAACTGCTATATCTTGAAGCGCCTTAAGGTTGGGGGGTTCCTTATCTCTAAGCTGGTATCTCATTTCCCCACCAAAAGCTTCGACATAGTAGATCAAAATAGCATCGTTTGGAGGCTTGATATCTGTATGCATACTTGATACTAATTCATTGAATTTCTTGTTAAACTCATCCATTGTCTCATTTTCGTTCTTCTTTATTGTGTTGAGGGTTGCCAACAGGTGACGGTGATCTCTCTTTTCCCCCCATTTTTCTGTGAAGGCATCTAACAGATCTTTAAGCGTCTTGAATGAGTTGTTGGGCATGTCCTCGTACCAATCTGAGTTATCGTCTTCAAAGGAGAGGACAAAAAGTTTCATTTTCACGTCTTCGTGGTCATGTGTTGCACACCGCTTATTAATACATCTCATAAATGACTTAATATGCATTTTGGCAGAAAGAGCATTATTTCCCTGGAAACTAGGCAATTTCTCTATTGCTTTTTCTGGAATAGCATGTGGATAGTTATTTATTGCAGTAAAGTCACAAGGGTCATAAATAGCCATTTCTGAAAAATTATTACTAACAAACAACAAGTGGATATCATAAATGGACTCAGAACCTAAATGACTAAGGATTCTACTAGAAGATGCTTTGGCTAACCTCCTTCTATAAACCTGTTCAGGTTCAGGAACGAAGTCAACTAAGCCTTATTAATTCCTTCTTGTAGAATACTTAGTCAAATTAGAAATTCGTGGACTCACCAGATGATTGAGTCTAGATCTGATAATCTACAAGCATAAAAAACTAAGTAAAACAAAAAGGAAATCAAAGTCGTACTTTGAGAATAGAAAGATTTATCCCCAACAACGGCGCCAAAAATGTTGCTGCCTTATACACACTTGGGCTATCGTGGAAGAAATCTTCAATCCACTTGGTGTGTTCTTGGGGGCAAGTTTCGAGTCAAGGTGCTGTCACGTGATCCTCAACTCCTCCGTCTAGGCCAACTCCTAGCGAAGCCAAGGGGGGTAGTCCCTAACAAAATACTAAGGCTCTTTTAAACTAAGAACAAGTAAAAATGACTACTTCTAGGAGTTTATTGTAGAATAAAACAACGACATTCAACACTTATCATTCATCATTTGAGATATTCATGTAAATCATTTGTCCATAAGCATGCATATATAGGATACAAGATCTGCAAGATTAATGAAATTAGTTAGACAATAACATGAAATGAAGTAAATTGCTCACATACATAAAAATAAATCAATAGTACCAGTGCCTTAAAAGGATTCGAGGGCAATTGTTGATCACGTGTTTTATTAAGGTAAATTAAAGGTAGATTAGTGAGAGAATATGTGGCCTTTTTAGAGGCTACTTCTTTGTTTGGAAACTTGCGGAGAACTTACCGAAGCCCCAAGGGCCTCACCAGTAAGTTCACTAAGGGTGTCGGATGTCCAAAACGGGTGGGAAGCCAAGTCCCGAGAGGGCCCACCTTACTTCACACACTCCCCTTAGGCATTTTCCCGCGCATTGAGATAGCAACTGCTGAGATTTCCCTAATTAAACTACAAGCAAGGTTTATTTTAGCTTTGCAAAATTGAAAGAGATGAACTTTGAATGTAATCGAAATGAAACTTTGCAAGATAACTTGAACTGAAATGAGCTTTGCAAGAAACTTGAAAATGAAAACTTGCAAAAATTATTGTTGATAGCAGATATGTGAGATCTAAGCTAAGCATGCATAAAGATTGGAAGTAATTTTTTTTAAACATGCATGTGAAATTTGAGTGTTATGTGTGTTAGATTTTCTTATGCTTGTATGTGTGTTTGAGATTGTAAGATGAGACTTGTAATGAAAGAAAGTAAAGCCAAAAACACAACACACAAATCCCCATAATGGGGATGGAGAAACTGGGCTCAAAGGGCCTGCTTTTATTGATCCTATTACAATAAGAACTATGTTCTCTTTTCTCTTTTGAACCTATGGACCCTTATAAAATGGATCAGACTGGAAACAAACTATTACAAGAGACTTTTTGAAAGTCCTAGTCTTCAAGGGTTCCAACTTGGGCTCAAAATCCTTCGCTTTTGCCTTGATTTTGCCAGAGTTTCCCCTTGCACTTGAATGGACCTGCTAGAAATCAGCAAGGAAAGTGATTAGAATATGATGAGAAAGAGTTTAAAAGACTAAACTAAAACTAAAAAAAATTACCAAAAAATTTCTGAAATTTTTCTAAGGCAAAAGAGCAACTTTTTGACGCTTTAAACTAGCCTAAACTAAGCTCTCTTAGTTGCTTCTGTTTGCTGTCCCAAAAAACAGCAAGCATGAATCAACTAATTAGCTTGATCTACAAAGTGAAATGAAGCAATTTTCTAGTTTAAGATTTAAGTGAAAAAAAAATAGAAAATTGCTTGGAAGCTAGCTTAGATCTACTTCTTTAGTTGGAAAATAATGAACCTAGATCTAAAAGCATCATGCATGCAGTATTAGATGCAAAGATTTATCCTTTAAAACAGATCTAACTAACATGCATGTAAAGAAAGAAGAAGGGAGAAGAAATTTTTATCAATTTTCTGGAGCCTTTGCTTGAGCCTCAAGAACCTTTGGGCAATGGAGTCTTTCTTTGGTGTGAAGAAGAGGGAGGAAGTTTTCGGAAGTGCTTCAAGAGAAAACAAGGGAACAAGCAAACTTCTTTGATTCTCGAAAAAGTTGGCCTTTCATACTCCAAACTTTTGACAAATGCCTGCACAAAAGGTGTTTCCTACAAGAGAGACTTTGTTCCACGTTAGTTTAAACAAAAACTCAACATGAAAATATGGTCATCAAATGCATCAAACAAATATATAGCCTAACAAACAAGTAGAACCATATACTCTAATTGGATAGCAGTATCCTTACCATAGCCATCATGCAAATACGAAAAAGAAAACTAAGAATGATATTACCTCATAAGCTAACAATCTATCCACACATGTGAGTCCAAACACCAATCTTGACCTCCAAATCCTTTTGATTCAATATAGAAAAGATTACAATAGTGAATAGTAAGGACGCCCAAGCTCTAACTCACTACAATGAGGAGGCTCGCCTTTTATTTATTACAAAACGGGTGACAATCCCAAGAGTGGATGCGCTAGTGCATGAGGGAGTGGCACATAGAGTGAAGGGGAGTGGAGTGAGACTAGTGTGAGTGGGAGTGAGGTGGAGTAGAACTAGGATGTGAGGGCGAGTGTTAGCATAGGGATGTGCGCCCTCTCTCCTAAATGCACCACCTAGCCAAGTGGGGTCGAGTCCCTACTTTGGGATCTCCTCCATGTCCATGTCACTCAATTAAGTCGCCTTCCTCTTCAGTGAACTCGCCCAAGCTTAGAGTCGACTGAGAACCAAGGAATAACATGTCTCCAACATGTTTCCTAATTTTCCTAAAAAATAGGAAAATTAATTAATGACCCTTTTTTTCTGTCTTTTTCGAGATAAATACATTTTTTAGTGATAAAAATCATTTTTTTGCTTAGACAAAAGGGGCTTAGGGGTCCAAAGGGTGCTCTGGCTTGGAAAATGAGCACAAATATGGTATCTGACAATGATTTATGCCATTTTTTTACAATTTGTTGACTTTACAATTAAAAATTTCCGTTTTGCGGGAAATTTATTATTTCACTAAAACATTAAAAAAACCTATCGGACCTAGCCGCAATTTCCATATGACTCAATAGACATGTCCTAGCATGAACTCATATACATTTAGACACTAGACATTGGTTATAGCATGCCAAGGCCTAACCACGAGCACATACTCTAGCTTTGAAGTCAGTCTTTGAGTGAAAAAACTTAGAAATTATTAATCGCCCACTAAGGCAGGCAAAAAATAATTAACAAGTGAAAAAAAACACTCTAGAGTACATGCTCGTACCCAGGTCTTAGGTGGCCAATAGTCTTTTACAACTTTCATGCTCAAGTCATTTATTACAATTCCCCTAGAGGGATGGAAATGTGGAAAAATGTGGTCTTTGAAAGACCTGCTGAACCTGTGAACTCTGACTTCTGAGCATCTGTCTGCTCGGTCTTTGGCAGCTCATCTTGAAATTCAACTAGTGCAACTCGATGGATAACACAACCAATGATGTATTTTATTTTCATTCATTGTTCGGTTACAATTTACATTCGCTGGCTTATAACCATTCATCATGTATATACACAATACTATATTAGTGATCAAAATTGGGGTATCACATTCCCCTCCCTTAAATTTTGCGTCGTCCTTGGTGCACATCATCATATATAGTAACAACAATTTTTTAACATAATTTTTTTTCAAAATAAATGTGCATATGCGTCTCACATTACATTCTTTAGCTCTCACATTGCTTCTTAAGGGCTGTAGTGGGTCCATTGGACCTTTATCTACCCTATGACTTTGTTCTTGAGTATAGTGACATTCATGTTTAGTATACACACTGGTTGTACTTGGAAATCTCCTTTCGATTCCACACGAATCAAGGCCAATCAATGACATGGTTAGGGTCATGCACATAATTTTTCAATAACGACACATGAAACACATTATAAACTTTAATGGCAACATGCATCACAAACATATATGCAACAGGTTCTATCCTATTTAGGATCTCAAAATAACCACAATATTTGGTTGCCAATTTAGTGCAACTCTCCAACTTCAACGAACTTTTCTTTGGTTTCATTGTCAAAAACACATGTTCCCCAACTTTAAATTCCCTTGGTATTTTTCCTTTATCTGCATAAGTCTTCGGTTTGTCCCGTGCTGCCTTTAAATTATGCTTAATTTTGACCATTTTCTCTTCTATTTTTCATAGCAATTTTGACACAAGTATTACTTTGTCTGTTGGATTGTCCCAAGACTCCCAACTCACTGGAGCATTACACTTTCTGCTATACAATGCCTCTATGGACTCATCTTCAGTGAATCTTGATATCCATTATTGTAGGCAAATTCTACTAAATGCAAGTAATCGTCCCACTTCGATGGCTTATTCATCACATACATTCTTAACATGTCTTCAATCATTTGATTAACTCTCTTTGTTTGCCCATTGGTTTGTGGATGATAAGCTGTACTGATATTCATATTTGTACCAAAACGCTTGAATAATCCTTTCCAAAAGTTTGAGGTAAACTTTGGATCTCTGTTTGAAATAATTGCCTTAGGTATCCCATGCAACTTGACAATCTCTTTCAAGTAAATCTCTGCTATATTAGTTGCTTTATGAGTCAACATAACTGGAACAAAGTGAGTAGCTTTGGTTAATTTGTCCACTACTACCATTATTGAATTATGTTGCCTTGCTGTCTTCGACAACTTAGTGATAAAATCAATAGCTACCATTTCCATTTCCACTCTGGAATTGGTAATGTCTTTAGCAAACCTGCTAGATGTCTTTGCTCAGCCTTTACTTTTTGACATTCCATGCACCTGGCTATATAATCAGCCACGTCCTTCTTCATTCTCGGTGAAAATATTGACTTCTTACTGATGCAATTGTCTTCTGATAACCAAGATGTCCAACATATGGAACATTATGCATTTCTTTTAAAACTAGTTTCCTTAATTCATAAGAATTAGGAACATACACTCGGTTTTTATGCATAAGAAGGTCATTCTCTTCCAACTTATATCCCTCATACTTATGTTGTACATTCTCTTGCTATAAGCCTTCCTTGATTTGAAGATAATGCCCATCAAAGGTAATTGTTATCCCCCATTTTTAGGGATAACTAAAGAGATGATGTCTCGAGGCCCTCGGGTTGTAGACATGGAGTGCCGAGGGATAGATCGACTTGTGTTGTCCAGTTACACAGATGAAGACCCGCTTTACCACCATACTTCTCCGGTCCATCATGATGGCATCCACCACATCAACTTATTTCCGGAAGACAATGGGTCTTGCTCCATGAGGTACAAGTCAGGTATTGTGGTAAGTGTCACTTTAATACTTGAGACATTTAAGTATGTTGCATTTAAAACTGCTTTTGATTATAGAACGTCTGCTTGGAAATTATGCTCTTTTCCCTGTTTCACCTTGGTGGTTGACATTGTTCCCTAGTAAGTGGTCACCCTTGGGGAGAGGTTTGCTACTGGGAGTTCTCCTTTTCGTCTCCTCACCTTTTGGGTTTTTCGGGTGTACTAACCCAAGAAGGGATTGTACCTCATTTCATGGGAAGAAGGGGCTGAAGGCCCATAGGCTTGTAGCTGGAAAAATATAAAAGCCAATCATAAACCTTCTAGATGCTCGCCCAGGGATCCCGAGGACAATGAAAATATCTCTCGTAAGAAACTAATGGGACCCGTGAAAAATAACAATTTAAAAAATGCCAACCAACGTAGAGCATGTGTGGGCAATGTTTTTCATGCTTATGTAGAAGTCCCACACTTTGTCTTCAACTTGGGGAAGCACAGTGTGACCAGGGTAGAGTCAAGGTGGGCAATGTTTTTCATGCTTAGGTAGAAGTCCCACTTTGGATTCAAACTGAAAATACTTTAAATAATTAATGGCAATAAATGGGCTTGGAAAAAGGTTGCATTGAAAACGAAGGTGCAACACACCCTCTACAAAGACACCCATAAATGAGACAACATGGATCCTTGTATGTCATGGACCCCATGTCCAAAAGTTTTTCCCCCATCCATTTCATCTTCTTCACATGACTTAGAGAGGGTCCACCTAGGAAACAATTCTTGACTTGAGGAATGACTCACCCAATAGGTTACCATAACAACCCTCCCATACCTAAACTTGGCAAGTTGCATAGGGTCTTTGAGCACTTGTTTAATTTGAAAAGGTAGTTTTGATGCATATGTTTAGGTGGCTCTTGTATTAAATATGATTTTACTTGGCATGATACATTTGACTTTAGATCTGTTATCCCCCACTTTCAGGGATAACTAGGAGATCATGTCTCGAGGCCCATGGGACCTAGACATGGAGTACCGAGAGCAGGATTGACTTGAGCATGGCCCTGGAGGGCCCACCTTTTCTTCTTCCATCATCTTTATCTTGTCAGCAACAACAACATCCATCACCATCGACTGGGTCCTGTATCAAAAAAGGTTCTTGCTCCATGAGGTAATTAGTCCAGGTATCATGGTATGTGTCACTTTTGATCATTAAAACCTTTAATTATATGCATCTGATTCCTTTTATTTCTAACAACTGCTTGGATCTTACATTTGCCCACTTGACCATGTTTGGGGGGATTGACAGGGTGCCCTAGCAAGCCTGTGTCTGTAGGTTTTGGTTTGCCACTGGGGGATTTCTGAAAAGCCATCGTCTGCTCCTGTCCAGGCATTGGGTTGACCTATTTTCAGGATCGTGGGAAGAAGGGGCTAAAGGCCCAGAAGGTAAAAGCAAGCTGGTAAAAGATAAAAGCCTAAGAATAAAACCTCGAGATGCTTTGCCCAGGGATCCCTGAGAAAGCAATAAAAACCTTCTCAGCAAGAAACAAGAGGGACTCGAAAAAATAATAAAACAAGACCTAGTCAGAGGATAGGGGGTCTCATCACGAGCCAACCTATTAGGTCCATGGGTGCCTAGCAATATGACATTGCCATCAGCTGGTTACCACGCCAGGGCAGTGTCCCCTGATTAGCTCTTGAACAAAAAACAATAAAGAATAAAAGAATAAAAGAATAAAAAAGGAATAAAAGGCAAGAATGGGCTTGGAAAAAATGCATCTAGGACAGGTACAACTCGCCTTCTACAAAGGCACCCATAGGTAACACTTTTGCATCCTTGGCCCTCACTTCACCTACATGATTGGACATCCCCTGACCACATCACCCACTCACATGGTTTGGATGAGGTCTCTTCCAGAAACTTTCCTTTTCCAGTGGACACTAGCCCAATAGGATGCTTTGTCCTTTTCTCCAGACTTGTATTGCAGGCTTGTGTAACTTCTTCGAGCTATTAACTGATGTATTAGGGATTTTATGCATATGTTTAATAATGATAATGATGAGATGTGATTGACATTGCTATGATCCCTGTGATTGATGAGCCCATGGAGGGCGTAGCCTTTGATGTGCAGGACCATGCCCGACGGACAGGTACCATTTGGACTGGTACATATGGGGAGATGATCAGTTCGGACCTCCATGGGGCTGAAGAGCCCACTAGATGGATGCTGAGATCCCATCAGGGGGTAGAGATAGGACAAAGGATGATCAAGGGCTTTGCACCAGAGAGGAAGAGGATGTTCCCCTAGAGGCACCCCAACACAACTTGACCGAAGGGGGTTGAGCCCTTTTCAGTGAAACGTTGGCCTTGGAAGGCCTGGGATGTCACCCTTGATGACCATGACGTCATCCAGCCTATTGGACGTCTTGGGAGGCAGACTGGGCAACAGTGGCACGTGTGGCAGGTTGGAGAAGCCCAAGGAGGGCTAATGTTTTGCTCCAGGATGTCCCATTTGCCCTAAAAGGGGCTAACGTCTCCCTTGGAGGGGCTTTTATTCTCTTTTCAGCTCAATTAGGGTTTTAATTTGACAATTTAATGTAAAAACAATATGATTTGATATTTTGGCCTTGTCGGCCTTTTACCTAACCTAAAATGTAAAATTAGGTCAAGGTTTTGTATAAATGAGGGATTTTCACTCTCATTTTATCATCACAACTTACTCACTCATTAGTGAGGTCTGAAATTTGCGCCCTCTCTTGGGTTATTGGATGATTTAGTGATGCACACTTGTTGTAGGAAGACTATTTTGGCACATTTTGGCATTTCTTTTGAAGGAAGGTGTTACAACTAGGGTTTGCATGGATATTTCTTGATGAATTGTAAGTATTTTTCTGCAAAACTTCTTGAATGAATGGGTGTAGTCTAATTTCTTGCATATGTTTATGAATTTTGCTGAATCAAAACCCTAGGTGACAAGCACACAAGTAGGTCCTTGTCTCATGTCCCCTGATAGAGAAAATTTTCAGCCATTGTTGGAGAAAGAAAGAGCCTAGCCATAGCTACACTCCTATTTCTTCTTCCCTCTAGCTAGTCGTACTTACAAGCTGAGAAGAAGGAGACGTCTTGAAGCCTAGGGTTTCTACACTTCAGGGCTGATTTTTCTAGGGTTTGCTAGTAGAGCCTTGTTGCTGCAACACGTTGTCTTATCAAACCCTCTTGTCTCAGTTTATCTTTTATGCTAGCCGTTTTTCCATCTAAGGAAGGAGGAGAGAGCACGAGGCCTTGCTGTAGCAACACCAGAGTGAGCCTCTCTCCCCTAGGGTTTTGATTTTGTTGCCTTGTTATCCCCGATATCTAGGGATAACTAGGAGATCATGTCTCGAGGCCCACAGGTCCTAGACATGGAGTACCGAGAGCAGGATTGACTTGAGCATGGCCCTGGAGGGCCCATCCTTCATCTTCTTCGCCAGACTTGTCCTGTCAGCAGCATCAACTTCCATCGCCATCGGTTTGGACTTGCATCAGAGAGGACTCTTGCTCCATGAGGTAATTGGTCCGAGGTATCATGGTATGTGTCATGTTTGATCATTATAACCTTCTCATATATGCATTAGGTTCCTTTCATTTCTGATAACTGCTTGGATCTTACACTAATCCACTTGACCATTGTTGGGGTGATTGATGGGGTGACTTAGCAAGMTTGTATTCATGGGTTTGGGTTAGCCACCAAGGGGGATTTGCAGAGCCATCGTCCGCTCCCACCATTCTACCATTTTACATCTTATCTCCCACACATCCATCCCATGCCCCTAGTCCGGCCACTAGGATGACCTTTTGGGGGTTACACTTTGTCCTGTGGGAAGAAGGGGCTAAAGGCCCAGGGGGTAAAAGCAGCTGGTAAAAGTTAAAAGCCATAGGAAATAAAACCTAGAGATGCTTCGCCCAGGGCTCCCCGAGAAGGCAATAAAAGGCCTCTCAATAAGAAACTAAAGGGACCCTAAGAAAAATGACAAAACAAGACCTAACCAAGAGGATGGGAGGTCTCATCACGAGCCGACCCATTATGTTCATAGGTATCCAGCAATATGACATTGCCATTATCTGGTCACCACGCCAGGGCAGTGACCTTTGGTTGCATGGCCAAGGGAAAGAGGGTCTCATCACGAGCCAGCCTTATCATCTCTGCGAAGATACCAGTGGGTAACACTGTCAGCTCTGGTCACCACGCCAAGGCAGTGTCCTCTGGTCAGACCTTGAAGTAAAAAAGAAAGAAAAGCAATAAATAAAAAAATAAAGGCAATAAAAGGGCTTGGAAAAAGTAACCCTATTGCTGCCGTCATCTATTCATGCTATAAACATCTCTATGCAGCATTTGTTTTATCTTTAAAGCAATTGAATGATTGGCTAAGGTGTTGTTTTTAGTGTTGATATTGTTACATTGATTGCCGTTAGCATTTATTGTGAAGTGACATATTATAATCATTGCCATTATACATCGTTGACTTGCTTCATTAATATTGTTTATCAATTGCTTTACATCAAAAGTCCATAATTATATGAAGTGCTAACCAAGCAAGTGATCTTGCATATGCATAGTTTCTTTGTTGCTTTGTCTCGGGCATATACACCTTTTGGTTATTACTCATCTTTATTGGCTGATTAGCTGGGACTATCTGATCGGTGGTGACTTGTGAGGGGGAAATTATCACTTAGCCTTTTAAGCCTTTGCCTTCTCGAAACCCCAGGTCACCGGGGACGTCTCCCCTGGGCCTTACCTCCCTAAACAGAAAGAGCTATCCCATTGAGGTCACAGTGGTGGGATAATGTCAGTTACGCCAGTTTGCCCTCCTTTCATCCTTCTTTTACCTTAACTACAAACTGTGCGATAATAGGGATGAAGGGGCTAAAGGCCCAGAGGGGTTGGTGTTGGGTAAAAGATAAAAGCCATATGTAAACCTTCTAGATGCTTCACCCAGGGATCACCCTAGAGAGAAATAAAACGCTCATCTATGAATAAAAGGTACCCATAATATAACAAAGAAATGCCTGAAAGGTAGATTAAAGGATAGGAGGTCTCATCACGAGCCGACCTATCACGTCCATGGATGTCTAGTGGTATGACATTGCCATTATCTGGTCACCACGCCAAGGCAATGGCTCTTAGTTGCATGGTTGAGAGAAAGGGGGTCTCATCACGAGCCAACCTTATCATTTCCATTAGGCATTTGTGGGTGACATTGCCACCATCTGGTCACCACACCATGTCAGTGATCTTCAATCTCTCCTTGTGCTAAAAAATAAAATATAAAGAAAGAAATATAAAAGGCAAATAATGGGCTTGAAAAAAAATGCATTGCGGACGAAGGTACCACACACCCTCTACAAAGGCACCCATGAATGAGACACTACGATCGCTAGTATGTCATGAGCCCTATGCCCATTGAGTCTTGACCCCATCCACCTCATACACTTTACATGGCTTAGAGAGGGACCTCCTAGAGGCTCTCCTTGACCTAGGGCAAGATCTACCCAATAGGACACCTCGTCAGCCCTCCCATACTTAAGCTTGACAAGTCGCATAGTGTCTTTGAGCTGTTAATTGTTTGATATGGAAATCTTTGATGCACATGTTTAGATGGCTTGTTTATTGATTGGATCCACTTATCATGATGTTATGACTTGAGATCCTTGGAGGGCATGTCCATTTGTTTTTGCAGGACCTAGCTGGTGGACAGTTTTGGGAGAACAAGCCTAGCTTGGGCTTCCATGGGGCTACAAGCCCACAGGTTGGATGTCAGGGGCCCGTATGCCAGATGAGAGAGAGATGACTTGGATGGCCTTGATGATGACTTGGATGACCTAGTCCACCCTGTTGTCGCCCTAATGCACACTTGCAAACGTGAGCTAAGTCCGGCTCACTTAGTGTGCCCTCGGAGACACAATGTCTAAGTCCCTGCCCACACTGTCACCTTGACAGGAACTTCTTCCGTCTAGGCTTACTCCTAGGG
>ML780169.1:883232-898570 GCA_009831015.1 Picea engelmannii | reverse complement strand
AGTGACATATTTCACTTTTGACTTAAATCTCCTAAGTCAAAGTGAAATTAAAATCATAAAGTAAAGTACAAGGGTAATAGTCTTCCCCCTTTGTGCTTAGAGACTCATAAGCACATGGGGACCACTTTCCAAGGTACCCAAATCCCAACATGTTTTACCTGAGCACTTAAAGCACATAAACTTATTTTGAAAAAAGCTCTATGATATTGAGAAAGAGGATGCAACGGTCACATTGCCTTCTGAGAAACATACAATAAATGTTATTTTGCTACTATGCTTCTATGTGGCTCGTCGTTATTTTGCTACTATTCTTCTGTGGCTCGTGGTTTCTTTGCTAAAAGGCAAACATACCAGCTTTATCTATGTTCTTGAACCCTCATTCTAACTTTTCATATTTTTGAATTCAGAGATGAGACTTTCTCCCACCTCGACCATCTTAGAACCTTAATGTTTGTGCAGATATATGTTTGCAAATTTCCAAGCTCTAGCCTCAGTTTTCAGTGTTCACTATCATGCTATACATGTCATCAATATTAAATGGCTTCAATCAGCCTTAAGGCGGAGGCCAACTAATGGTACTGTCAAGAATCTTATACCTTTTATCATGTAGAACCCCCCCTGCTACTAGAAATGCCAGATTTAGGTCTCTCAGATCATTTCATCGATATTTATAAAAATTGCCCAAAACAGAAAACTGCCACTAATTAGCATAGCCACATTATCATCATTTGCATATTTTACAGATTGTATATTTTTCTAATTTGTTCCCAGCATAAGGAAACATGTTTGCTTCCAGAAAATTGTTTGGGATAGAAAACAAAATTTCAGGCTACCAGAATGTCCAAACAAATTTCATTGGCTCAAAATGTGTGTGAGGCTCAAGTTCCATGTTTTGCCTATCTACAAAATATGAACTAAAACCGGGCATATCAATTTGGCCTTTTTGAATAAAAATCGTTTTGAACATTAAAACAATACATCCACTAATGTTTCTGGGGCAGTGGACACACCCCCGGATGGGGTGCTAGTGCAAGCCAACTGGCGTGAGGAGGAAGAACGGGTAGGCCAACGAGGCAGGGAGCCATGTGATGAGCTCGTGCCTACGCCCGCCACCACGACCCTGCATTAAATTGACCTTACGTAATTGCAGCGACTTTAATTCTGCTGCACCCGTCCCCTTTATGAATTACTCTATGGCTCTGCCGTTTGTGTTAGCTCCTCACCCTCGCTCACGGACCGACTTGCTCCTCCCTCCGTTGCCCTGGCCTGGTTCAAACTGGACCTTCATGGTGATTACAGCCCCTGCCCATCTCCAGGCTCTATACTTCCGCCTGGTGCACTTAGTCTTTTTCTGCATTCATTCGACGAAACTCATGCCGCGTCAAAGGGGACGGTCGCGAAGAGGCTCTCCATGGCATCCTCGTCGGCCCCGGGCCTCTGTCTCGCCCCCTGGTTCGCCCTCCACGATCTCCTCACCGCCTCTCCAGCCTGAGCCAGCACCTCTCGCCTCCTCCACCTCGTCGGTCTCTCGGTTTGATTGCTTAGCCATCATTGACAGCTCGTCGGGCTCTTCTTCACGATACCTTCCCATCCCTCTGAATTCCAGAACTTTCGAGCCTCCCCACGCACTAGTAGCTGGCTCCTCAAGGCCGCCCATGGGGGCGCCACCTCCTGTTCGAAGGACCCGAAACAACGTGAACCCATCTTTGACTCGCAGCTGAAAGAAAGTTTTACTATTCTCTATGGTCTGGTCTTCGAACTCCATCAAGGGATGGAGGACCTCCAATTTCGTCTGCAAATCACGGATGGAAAGATCTCGACCCTCCTTCAGATTATTTCCTCCCTCCAAAATGCTTTCCCCCCTGACCTAGTAGGTGCGGCTTCAGCAGAGGAACCCCATGCAGAGACCAGCGAAGGAAACGCTCAGACGCAGCGTTCCGTAGAGATTGTTGTGGAGCAGGCCGAGCATGAGGACACGAACGTGGAGAAGGCTACAGGACAGCATGCGCTACAGGACACCTCGCCAGTCGCCAACCGAGACGAGAGCAACGTGGACGCTGCCATGCAGTTGGAAAGCAAAGGGCCACTCGTCGAAGAGGAACCTTGGTACGAGGCCGTTCTTGCCACCTGGCCAGGTTATTTGCCAAGTGTTTGAGCCCATAGGGGTTCTTTCCTTTTTTTTAATAGGTTTTTTTTTAGCTGCATTCTAGCCAGCTTAGTTCTGCTCTAAAAGACTGTTAAATTATCAATGCTCGACTTATCCGACTAGCTGAACTGGTTTCCCCTCTATTGGGGCAGTTCAGTAATTACAGTACGGTTACTATCTGGTTCTTGTACCTCTGGCTTGATTTTTTGAAGGCCCTTTATATATAAAACCTCTTACTTACAAAAAAAAATACATCCACTAGTGTTTCAAAACTAGGGCATAGTATTTGACCTTTTTTATAAAAATCTGTTTGGACACAAATGATCCATCCACTGGTGTTCCAAAATTGGTGCAAAGCAATTTGAGCTTTTTCAATAAAAATATATTTGAACACTAATACAATCCATCCACTAGTGTTTCAGAACTGGATGAAAGCAATTTGACCTATTTTCAATAAAAACCTATTTGGACACTAATACAATCCATCCACTAGTGGTCCCTATACTAACGGCAGCCTGACCTTAGGCATGTATGAACTAACATGAATCTTTGAATCATTTAATAATTCACTTTCTTTCCTCCTATCCACAAATCAGGGTATAGGGCTGATCCGAATAATCAATGGACAATCACGGTGGCCACACTTTCTATAAGCTCTATGCTACTGCCCTTCATTTACAGCTAGCTGAGAAGCTTGAGAGGAGACATCTTCAGGCTAGAGGACAGGTAGGGTTCAGGTCAAAGCACCAAACCATTGATCATATCCTTGCACTCTAAGCCATCCTTGAGAAGGCGAGGCATCACTCTTTGAAATTTGTTGTTGCTTTGTTAACTTTTGAAAGGCATTTGACTCTATCTCAAAGGAGGCCCTGTTCAAAATACTTAGAGACATTGGCATCTCATAGATCCTTATCACAGCGATCATTCATCTCTATGATTCTTTGCTTGGCAAACTCCATACAGCAAACGGAGGATCAGACTTTAACATGAGCACCATTAGGGTGAAACAAGGATGTCCTCTTCCCCCTACATTGTTTGGGATATATATCAATAAGTTGGAGTCTTTTCTCCAAAAGCATATCCAGCCCAAGGACAAGTGTTTCCTCCACCGAGCCTTGATCTCCATCCTCTATTTTGCAGATGACATGGTCCTCTTGGCCTCCACCCCGGAGGCCAAGAGACAATGTGATGCCTTAGCAATTTGTGCAATCTTCGTCAATTGACAGCCAATCATGGCAAAACCAAGGTCATAATCTTCAACAGGTCAAAGAACATTCTCTCATAGTATCACTTTTACTTCTGCGGTGTGGAGATCAAGATCACTACTACTTGTACTTACTTGGGAGCACAATTGTCAAGGCCCAAATTTGGTTTAAGGAAAGCCCTCCAGCCCCGAATCAACAAGGGCTATGGCTCCCTCACTCCCCTCAAGTTACAATGCTCTTTATGAACCATTTTCAGGACATTCCTTCCAAGATAGACCTCATGAATGGCCTTAGCAGACCCACAGTTCCCTACAGCTCTAAGGTTTGGGGGCCTAGTTTACTTAAGCCAGACTGGGCCATGACAGAGAGAGTTCTTGTCCTCGTTCTTTGACACATCATCAGGAGAAAGAGGACAATTCCCCGACGCATTATTCAAGCAAAGTTTGCGGTCCACCCCTCACAACTGAAACCTTCTTCACACTAGTTTCCCTTCTGCACCGAGTTCGACTCTTTGTTGACTCATCAATTGACATGGATCACTATCCCTATCTTGCATACATCTCCTCAAAGGCCATTGCCACTACCAGTACGTTCAATCGTGCTCACTGTTGGTTTGCACTTGCCACCTATCTACTTCAGTTTGTCAAGATCTTGATGGACCGCCTCCCCCCATTTAAGTATTCTCTAGAAACACCTGGCCAACTCCTATCAACCAAACAAGAGTTGAATAGGATTATTAGAGAGGACATCTACAAGCAATATATGCTACTTGGATCAACCCACCACATGACTTAAACCCCAAGATGGTGTTCTATAAATGCAGAGCACTTCATGGAGCTAAGGCACATCCTTATTGTTGAACCTCCTTATACACTTGCCTGGATGCATGCTCTTAGGATCCCTTTTATGCAATTTTCAATTGGCTCTCATCCACTTTGGGTTGAAACCAACCATCATATCACATGAGGAGGACACGGTCTACCATCTTTAGGAGACCAAGACGGAGGAGCACTTCATGTTCCATTGCCCCGTCTATTGTGAGATCAGAGGACACTTTTACTATATTTTCAGAGAGTTCCATAACTCCCTCTCCAACTTCTTTTGGTTTCCAAACCAAAGATGCCTAGCCCTCTTCATGAGGGAGACCCTCAAACTCGAATCCCAATCACTTTGGCCATCCCCCACCTAGACCTGATACCTCTTGGCTAATTACTTCTTTCTTTATGGTGCTCCCAACAAACTCAGGCACCAAGAGGCAAGCAAACAACAACACCGCATCAACTATTAAATCAGTGGGACCTCAAGAACCCATCTGTGTTCTGCAAAAGAGACCCATACAAAGATGTGGCCTCAAACCCCGAGACAAGTCAAACGACGCCAACAGACGGGTGATTTCCTTCAAATCTTCGCAACAGGTTACATCATCTTGACAATGAGACATGCCTCAAACCAACTCTTCCAGGTCCTCCAATCAATCAACTATTAGGAGCTTCTTCCCTACGGCCTCAAAAGTTAGGAGAGACACAGTACGACTCACGAGGCCTTTGTCTCGTGGGAGGGAAGTTGCCCCCCCCTCTTCATCTCCGGGAGATAGCATCGAGGGGCATTGAGCCCACTTTTTGCCAAGTGAATTATCCTCCATAGTAACTTTTGGTTCTCAACAGTACTTGCATGTACATACGATACAGCTTTGTTTCTACTCCTTGATTTTAGACTATAGGTCTCATTTAGCATAGATTAGATATGCTTTTATCATGTTTTTATATGAGTGGCCTTTGCACTCCCACTTTGTATTTCATACTATTGTACTTAATAGTTCCATGGACCTATTTGGGGTCATTTGTTAGACATCAATATAATTATCTTATTTTATCTTATCTCAAGTTGAAATGAGGCACCGTGCTCTCTCATGAAAGATTTTTTTTAGTAAGGAGAATGAGATTTGGCCCATCCCAATTTGAAGTGAGCAATCAAATAAAGTGCTTTTATAGGACAAATGAAATTGTGAGAAGTAATTTGTAATTTTGTGGATTTAGAACAATTTCAGCTGTCACTTGGTTGTCTCTTCATTTATCGCTTCATTAAGATAGAGGTTGTTGGAGGAGCAAACAGTGAACTCAAACAATTTTAGTGACCACTAGCAATGTTAGTGTTGGTAAATACTAACAATTGTATCATGTGACCACTAGCAATGTTAGTGTTGGTAAATACTATTTAGTATTATCTGATGTCAAATTCCCAGATTTTAATGGACACTTATATTAGGCAACAACTAGCAATGTTAGTGTTAGTAAAAATATTTAGTATTTTCTAATGTAAAATATCCCACATCAAAGACTGATCAGGTTTACCTTTGGTGGATCAACAACTTGTTGGAAAAGATGTTTAACATCGAGAAGGCGTGGATCAATCTTAGCAGGTGCTTTATACCTCAAACCAACAACATATATTTCCGCAGATGTCGATCGACTGGCAACTGGCTTTGTCACTTCTACTTTTTCAAACAACTGCCATCCACCTTTTGAATATCAAATGGATGAAAATATGATACACAACCCTATGGCCTATAATAAAATTCAAACCAAAAAATAGTTCACAGACTGCAAACTTAAGTTCATGAACATACCTGTTTGAAGCAATAAAGTATTGCATTGTAATCTTGTGATCGAAATACCTGAAACATCATAAGCGCCATCTCAAAATATCACACTTATAAAAGTAGCTGACTTCATAAGTACAGTTCTTTAAATCAAATCCCTTATTAAAATTAATAAAAAGACTCTTCATAAGTTCTTCAAGAAACCTTTTGGTCAAAACTTTCATGTATATAGATACAACATCGATAACCTTCAAACACTTCCATTATCATAGGAAACAATGGGAATAGGGCTCTTCGACTATATTTCTCATATTTCACATAAATAGACATAGTTCTTGCAAGGAAGTAAGTAGTCAAACTATTACACATTTGGACATTCCAGAAGGAAATTTTTGATATAAAAGGTAATTCTTTACAGACACATCCATCAAATCAAAACAGTTTTGCTAATGTGCCGTACTCATAGAACCACCTTTTCTTTATTGTGCTTAACACAGAAAACCAGTAATTCAACCTACAATTAGAAACTCAACCCTATAAAATCTGAAATTTCTGTTCAATACTTTACTAGTACATTGCATTTTACAAAGAAGAGACTAAAATCTAAAGGAAGTCCCCAACACCTAAGAACACATCACCTGAGCATAGAAATAGCCGATAGTAGGACAAGTGGCTACAGGTTCAATCCCTAACCAGTTATCACATAAACAAGAAACAGTTCCCAAAGATACAAAGTTGTTGCAATAACTACATCACACTCATTATGACCATGATATTTTTAAATAAAAGAAGGGTGCATAAATAAGCCAAACCTTCTGGAACTGGGTCTCTGCATGGTATCACATTCTGTCCATTGCCCTTTTCCATTGGAAAGGGGGACATTTTTTGAGATGGACAATTAGGCGGGCAGGCAGGTAGAAATATCTCGATCACCATATGATTGACTGGTATTTCCTTCTCATGGTAAAGGCGATGTCGGGCTACTTTTAATGCAGAATCCAACCCACTTCACATGTTTCAATTTACACAGGTTTAAATCTGATCTATCAATACCAATTTCAGCTTGGATAGGGTTATTCATATAACATATTGAGTCTCTTGAAACAAGTGCCAAAGCACTCCTTATCTGTGCAGTGAAATGTAATCCACATGCTGATTTCTGATTTATTATTTTGTCTGCATTAATGGAGAACAGATGCATTTTTCAAAATTTTGAAAAAAATTGACATTTGGTCAAAAGAGGGGTTGAGTATCACAGTCTGTCCATTGTGCCTTTCCATTGGTAAGAGACATTTTAGGAGACTGGATGATTAGGCAGGCAGGAAAAAACATCTCAAACACCATAAAACTGGCATTCCCTTCACATGGAAAAGGCAGTGGCAGGCTGCTTTTAAATGGAGAATCTACCCCATTTCACATGTTTGAGTTCACACTGCATGAGGTTCAAATCTAATCTATCAATACAGTTTTCAGCTATGATAGGGTTATTCAGATAAGATATTGTCTCTCTTAAAATCAGGACCATGGCGGATATGTGGGCTGTCATGTCCCCTCCCATTTAACCCCACTGGGGGAGGGACGTAGTGGCTTAGGGGGCTCCCCATAGGCCACAGTCCCCAAGGATAGGGGATCCGTGGGGTCCAAAGGGTCACCAAAGGGCAACGATCTACTCTTGAAGGTAACCTTGGGCTTAAAAGAAGGGTAGACAACTTAACTTGAGGAACAAGTCATCCACAAAGGAGGAAATCAAGCAAAGGTCAAACTATAAAAAGAGATGAGAGTCACATTTGAAGGATCATCAATTCATTGTTGGAGTATCTCTTTTCCTGACTTGGGAGGCAGCTGCCTCAGTCTTTTTGGAGTGTTGATCAACCCTTGCTCTCTGCTGAGTTTCGGTGGGCTAGTCCTCACCCTAGCTCAGTTTCTGTTTACTCTTGTATCAGGAATACATCCCTTGGAGGTTTTGTGGCTGTAAAGATTCGCTGTAAGGAGGCTGAGCTGCTGTTATAGCCTGTGGGAGGCTGGCGGATGAATCTGGGTGGAGGCCGCAGCTAGGGGAGGGTGCAACAATCTGTCCCAGACCTGTTCCAGCTCGTGGAGGAAGGGCCGAATCCTGTACATGTGTGCTGGGGAGGGCCGAGCCCCTATCTGCTAGCACAGTCATCTGGAAAGGAGCCAAACAAGGCCTTGGCTGAGACGGGGAGTGATCTGGGCAGTTCATCAGCCAAGGAAGTGCAGGTCGAGGGTCTATTATAGCCAACCGAAGAGGCAGCAAGACCACAAAAAGGGACCGAATCACTGTTCCAGGTTTATTTGTACTCCTGGTGTAGAGATTAGTTAAGCCCAGGATTAATCTAGTGAATTACTGAGCAAGTACTGTTGCTATAGTAGCCTCAATCGGCTGGTTATTGTATTTCTGTGGTGACAGCACCCTCTTTGAGGGTTTACTGCTAGTTTAATATCAATTGGATATTGGATACTGTATGGTATATTTTCTGCTGATATTACTGTGCAGCAAATTGAAAATTGGTATTGGTTCTGTTCATGAGTTGGTTGGGTACAATTGCTCACTGTTTATGGTAAAGGACTGTGTGGGATATTGCACAAATAACTTATCTTCCAGCTGACCTAATTCCCTAGAAACCCTAGGGGTTATTGCATGGGCACTCCTTATCTACGTAAGAAAAAGTAATTTACATGCTGATGAATGCTGTATTTTTATGCACTTTTCGAAATGTAAAACAAAATAAACCAAAAAAACACGAAGTTTGGATTAAAAAAGGGCAGACAATAGTTGAGTTAATATCCATTGTGTTCCTTAGTTTTAGTTGTATTTCTTGTTGTAGCCGTGTGCGTTTCAGTTCATCACAAGATGGGCCAAATTGGCCTGATTAGGACAACAGTACAATTTATATTGCCCCTTGTGGCTACAATAGCATGAAATTGGTCATTGCAAGTGGAGAGAACAGTGGAGTCCAACAAGGTGCAAAAGTGTGTGCCTAAAGTAGACGAGTTAATCACTGTGACCCAATTTCTATTGATGAATTCATGATTTATGCTTGTGAATCGAGCATTTTCATCATAGAAGTAGACCATGCACAAGTTGTTGATAAATTGTCATATGTCTCCTATGGTGAAATTCCCTAGTCTTCCCCACCACTATGATATTGTGTGGATGGAATAGTAGCCCTGTTCGGTAAGTTTATCTGTTTTTGAGCCATGTTGGCCTTTCTTTCCCAGACCCGCATGGTTTGTGTCGAGGTTGACCACAACCAATGATCTTAAAGAGTCCATTGAGATCATGGTAGGTGAATGATTATCACATTCTCTCTGTTGCCCTTCTCTATCGTAAACGGGTCATTTTTGCAGACAGATAGATGATCGGTCAGGCAGGTAGACACTTCTCGGCCACCTAAACACTGACTGGTATTTCTCTCTTGTGGAAAAGACGATGCCAGGCTTCTTGTCATGGAGAATCCTGTTAGCGTAAATACTCAGTTTAAGTTCACTTTTAAGTATACCTGCCAACCACTTTCTTAGATGCTGGACCCCTCCCAGTTTGCTATAAATAGAGGGCCTCACTCTGTAGTTTAGTACAGCAGATTTAATAGATGCCGTGATTGGTTTTGAGTCTCTGTTCTTTTTCTGAGTTCTGTTGTCTCTATGGAGGTTAAACTTGATATTATCCTGCCGTCTGTAGTCCGATTTCACAAATCCAACTCATGTCACATTCTTGAAAGGATTCAAATCCGATCTATCAATACAGTTTTCAGCTAGGACGGAGTTTATTCAATAGGATATTCTCTCTTGAAATCGGCAATCCTCATGCCGGTGTATGATGTATTACTTCATGTGCATTAATATAAATATAATAGAGGCATTTTTCATATATATATATATATATATATATATATATATATATATATATATATATATAACTTGGGAAAAAAACAAATTCCATACCTTGGAGACAAAAGTTCCCTTGGGTGCCAAGAATTCAACAGCCAGCTTTAAAGCATCTACAACCAGGGAAGCCTGAGTAGTGGCTTCCTTGGACCAAGCACCTCCCACATTCGGAGACCCATCGTGTAGCACAACATCCAACATATTACATCCATTTTCCTTCATTAATTTCCGAATGGAAGCCTTGCACTTTGGGGTAGTTATGTCCTCCTGTAGAGAGAAGGCCCCTCTAATGGGGCGAATGGGTACCAAATCAACGCCCATTATCAGACTCCCCACCGGCATATGCTTCACCGCCACTTGCATCCACCCGCCAGGGGCCGCGCAGAGATCCAGAAGGGACCTGGACGAAGAGAAAAACCTAAACTTTGTATCTAATTGGACTATTTTGAAAGCTGCTCTGGACCGGTAACCCTGCTCTTTTGCAAGGTGATAAAATTTATCAAGCCGGTGTTTTCCCTTGGCTTTTCCCATTGTGAATACTGGGGAAGAAAACGAATAAGTGGATCTGCTTCAATGGAAGAGGATATAGGACAATATTTAGCAAGGGTTTTAGGGCTTAAGGAAAAAGAGTAATATTTTGCAGAGATTCAGGGTTTGAGGTAAAAGGGTAATCTAAGTAGGGATTCAGAGTACGTAGGGTTTTAGGAAAAACGTTGATGTTTAGCAGGGTTTCAGCTTTGAGGAAAATATAGGCATTTGGTAGAGTTCCGGGGGCAGCGAAAAAGGGTAAATATTTAAGAGGGTTTTGGGGTGTGAGTTATTCCGCTCCTACGTCGGGGTATGTGTCGCGATGTTTAGCGTTCTAGAGTCCCAGGAAGTCGTCGGAGGATGCACCCATCGGAAACAATGGAATGGAGCCCAAAAAACACAAATCGTAGGCTCTTTATACCACGCCTTGATATAATGGATATCAAAAACAAGTGAGATCAGCCACATAGTGGCTTTGGTACATGCCAATAATAAAACCACATAGTAATTATGGGTGGAAGGAAGAGCAAGAACACTGATATAACATTTCTGGATGAAGCGCAAAGCTTATTAGAATGGGTAGGACTTCGACTTCATAAGGATGGTTTGCGATAATTATAAAGATGTTCTTGATAATGCATTTACTTTTGAATATGTGATAAGGCATGGAGATTATATAATCATGTTAATTTGAATATGTGATGAGGCATGGAGATTATATAATCATGTTTTGTTATGGTAGATTCTAGAGTATAAAAAAAAAATTGTATATAAGGTTTCTTTTGAGTGGGCATAATGGTGAAGAACATTTGTTTTCTTCTAAAAAATCATAAGTTTAAATCCAAAGGGGGTAGGGTATATATATCTCTGTAGATTTTAGTAGTCAAATCCTTGCGCAGAGGGGGTCCCTTGTCCCACAAACAAAGGGTCTCATACACCAATTTGGTGTTTGGCTTGGTCATGACCTAACCTTAAAATTAGATTATTATTATTATTACAAGTTGTTTAAATAAATTGTTGTCAATAACAATTTCAATGGATTCTATATTATTAATAGATTTTTTATTAGGATTTCTTAAAATACTTTATCTTTGTGAACTTATTAAAAATCTTATTTATAAAAATAATATATATAAATGTAAGAAACATCTATAATTAATTCAATATAGAGTTATCTCATTAATTATATACATTACTCTATTACCCTCTAGTAGTTATGAGTGGCAAACACTTTGTCAAATTTAGCGATAAATATAGAGAGAAGTATAAATAAATGTTAGGATTACTAACCCGATAATACTATTCTAGTGATGTATTTTTAAAGTATAGTTTAAATTGTGTTTCTCATACTTATGAATTCAAACACGAACCTATTTATGTGTATATGTTGGTAAATAAAGTGTTTATTTTTTGCACTTATTCACGTTTTTTCTTTGCCCTTTTTAAAGTCCATATATTCCATGGATGTCATCTTCGGAAGGGGAATGCAGTTAAACAAATTTGCTTGAAAATTTAGCAGAAGAAACTGATGTGCTTAATCAAATATTGGTCTCATTTTTATTCTGTCAAATACGAAGCAATGTGATGCAGGAGCATCGCTATCACATCAAAAGGAAGCAGATGTGGAATCGGAATCGACACCTCAACACATCGAAGGAGCCAAACCGACCTTAAACAGCTTGGTAGCGGTGTGAAGATCTTTTTTATTTTCTTGATAATTTATTAACTGAATGTAAAGTCGAGCCACCGTTTGAAATGACAGAACGATTGTAAATCCTTTACACGACTGTAATGTATTACATGTGTGGGATATTAGCCCTGATTAGTCATTAGGCTAAATTAATGGAGTAGGTAATCGCTTGAATAGTATGAAATAGTATTTAGGTAGGAGGAAGGAGAGCGAAAAAACTATGGGTCCTTAAGTAAGTTTTCTTGTGATACTTTTAAGGAAAACCAACTGTAATTATATTTTCTTCTGAATGAATAGAACAGAGGAAATTGACCCAAATACACAGTGTTGATATTGTTATGGTTTGACTGTGTTGTTATGTGTTTGTGAATGTATGATGTTCATGGTGAGTGAATGAATAATTGAATGAGTTCAATTGTTTCTCTTCTGTAAGATTGTGCAAGGAGTGCATGTAGAGCGCAAAGAGTGTGTGTGAAGAAATCTTTTTCGACTTAAAGCTCAGAAGAGATAACGGAGAATTTTCATATGCGAAGTGTGCATATCGAGCGCAAGGAGTGCATGCAAAAACAAACTTGTGTTAAAGTTTGAAAGCTTAGGAAGTTGAGCGCAAAGTATGCCAGGAGGGCGTTAGAGCGTCTTTTGAAGAAGACACAGAGTACAAGTGAGCGCTAAGGGGTGAGATTTAAGTTTCAATTGCCAGAAGCTCAGGAGGAGTAGTGGTTTTAAGTCTCGAGAGGAGACACTTAGAAAAATTTATAAGTTTCGAAGAGTTGAAGTGCTCAAAGGTGGAGCACAGAAAATTGAAGTTCGAAGGAAGGACAAGTATGGAGGATTCAGTGAGAGAAATCCTTCAAAAAAGAATTTGAAGATTGGAAAAGATTGAGGGTCAAGATCCATTTAGAAAGAGTCGAAATCTTTCAAGCCGTTGGATCTCGGAGAAGTAGCGCACTGGTTAGTTGTGTGGAGTTATCGAAATTTCGCAAAAACAAAGGATTTGGAAGAAGTAGGGTGAAGTTCGTGAAATCCTGAAATCATCAGGATCGTCCATCGGAAGGGACATGTGGCAAGAGATCAACATTTCGCTGACTCGCATAGTGGAAAGGTCAAAGGGCGGAGTTGTGAGAATTCGTGAAACGCGAAATCGCGACTTGATCACAACCGTTGGCTGGAGAGCTATTGTGGACCATTGATCTGATCAAAAATTTTGGTAATTTTGGGTATCTAGAGAACGGAGGTGAATCACATCAGGAGTTCGGATACGCGAAATCCCGACGCACTCAGAAAGATTGGCCCCAAGTTATAACGAAGGGTCATATGGGTGAAGGATAAGGGAGGAGCTAGCATGCGCTAGGCCCTTGTCAAAATTTCGGGACTCGGGAGTTCGAAGGACGGACAATCGGTTGACTCGTATGGCCAATACGCGAAAATCACGACACGCCTTTTCAGATAGGCGTGTGGTCACAAGGCGTGGTCATGTGGAGGAGACTTGCATTTTAGCACTTGTTCACGAAGGACAAGTTTTGCAAAGACCTGTGGATTGTTTCTTAGAGGTTCCAGCAGGGAATCGAAGAGAAGAAAGAAAAGGAAGAAGCCACATGTTACTGCCAATAGAAGAGAAGAAAGAAAAGGAAGAAGCCAGCACAAGAATACTTCTCACGAGTGGGAAGGAACTCTTGAAGGAGATCAAGAAAGATCGGGAAATGCAATTTGTTGTAGTAAGGAAACCAAGAGTTATCCTTACCAATACTTATGTGGATGATTTAACTGAAGAAATCCAAGAATTGTTGGAGAATTTTGTTGACATAGTAGTGGATGAGTTGACTCATTCATTACCCCCTATTAGGAGTATTAGCCACCATATTGACTTGATTCCAGGAGCCACTTTACCAAATAAAGCAAACGTATAGGTTGACACCTCGAGAGAATGAAGAAGTTAAAAAATCAAGTTCAAGAGTTGTTGGATAAAGGTTTAGTCAGGGAAAGTCTAAGCCCATGTGCAGTGCCAACTGTATTAAGTCCAAAGAAGGAGGGGGGATGGAGAATGTGTACAGATTCTAGAGCCATCAACAAGATAACTATCAAGTATAGATTTGCTTTACCCAGGATGGATGATTTGATGGATTGTTTGAGTGGAGCAAGCTATTTTTCAAGAATAGACTTGAAGAGTGGATATCATCAGATAAGAATGAGAGAGAGAGATGAATGGAAAACATCATTCAAGGCAAATGAAGGTTTGTATGAATGGCTAGTCATGCCATTTGGATTGACAAATGCTCCAAGTACATTTATGAGGTTGATGAATGAAGTATTGAATGACTTCATAGGTAAATTTGTTATTGTATATCTGGATGATATATTAGTTTTTAGCAAAACAGAGGAAGAACATTTAAAGCACTTGACATTAGTGATGAGGAAATTGCAGCAAGAAAAGTTGTTAATAAACTTGAAGAAAAAATCTTTTATGAAGACAGAGCTCATATATTTTGGTTTTGTGATCTCTTCAAATGAATTGAAGATGGATCCAGAAAAGGTGAGAGCAATCAAAGAATGGTCGTCACCCAGGAGCATATTTGAGGTGAGAAGTTTCCATGGTGTAGCAAGTTTTTATAGAAAGTTTATCAAAAATTTGAGTGGTATATGTGCACCCATGATGGATACTGTGAAGAAGAAACATAAGTCTTTTAATTGGACAGAGGAGGCTGAGAAAACCTTACGAGTGTTGAAAAAGAAGATAACAGAACATCCAGTTATGATTTTACCAGACTTTGGAAAGACATTTCAAGTGAGGTGTGATGCAAGTGGGGTAGCCATCGAAGTAGTTTTGAGTCAAGATAATAGGCCAGTTGCTTATTTCAGTGAGAAGTTGAATGATGCTAAGGAGAAATATTCTACATATGACAAGGAATTTTATGCAGTGATTCAAGCTTTGAAAAAATCGAGATATTATTTAATTCCAAAAGACTTTGTCTTGTATAGTGATAATCAAGCTTTGCAATTTATTATTGTTAATGTTTAAGCCATTATTATAGTTCTTTGCTTTTAAATAGATAACAATAGCATAAGATAGAATCACTGAGAAATACACAATCACAAGAGACACATCATTTATCCTGGGAAACCCTCATGGGGCAAAAACCCAGCGAAACTTCCTTAATATAGATAGCTAATACAATGCCAAGAGATAACTCAAACAAGTACAGAATGTCCTCTCCCAAAGATGTCTCTCTCTCTCTCTCTCTCTCTCTCTCTCTCTCTCTCTCTCTC
>ML780169.1:857039-883182 GCA_009831015.1 Picea engelmannii | reverse complement strand
TCAATCCACAATGGGGATTGATCCAATGAATAATATATCAAATAATAATAAGAATACACTTTGCAGTTACATTATTTCAACAATTACCAAGCAAGAGAAGTTGAATCAGAGACATGCTAAGTGGGTAGAATTCATGCAGAATTTTACTTTTGTCATTAAACATATTTCTGGAAGTGCTAACAAAGTTGTCGATGCTTTGAGTGGGAGAAATTTGGTTATACAGGAATTTCAAGTGAAGACCTTAGTGTTTGAGCACCTTAAGGAAATGTATCAAGAAGAATTAGATTTTAAGGAGGCTTATGAAGCATATCGAAATCCTTTGTTGAAGGATAACAACTCATGGTCAGAATATTTGATCCAGGATTGTTGTTTAAAGGAAGCCAATTGTGCATACCAAGATGTTCAATGAGAGATAATTTTTTGAAAGAAAAACATAGTGGAGGTTTAGTTGGACATTCCGGTCACGACAAAACATTTGCACAACTGAATAGTTTGTATTATTGGCCAGGTATGAGGGCATATGTGAAGAAATTTGTAGACGGATGTAATATTTGTCAACATGCAAAAGGGAAGAGACAAAACATTGGTTTGTATCAGCCATTGCCTATTCCAGAAAGGCCTTGGGATGCAATTAGTATGGATTTTGTATTGGGATTATCTATAACCCAGAAGGGAAGTGATTCCATATTTGTTGTGGTCGATAGATTTTCCAATATGGCACATTTCATACCATGCCAGAAAACAAATGACGCTACACACATAGCCAATTTGTTTTTCAAAGAAGTTGTGAGACTACATGGATTGCCCAGAAGCATAGTTTGAGACAGGATTACTAAGTTTGTGGGACACTTTTGGAGGACTTTATGGAAGAGGTTGGGAACTAATCTATCTTTTAGTTCAGCATATCACCCTCAGACAGACGGATAGACTGAAGTGGTGAATAGGAGTCTGGGAATTTTTTTAAGGAGTTTAGTCACTAAACAAGGTCATCAGTGGGATCAGATTCTGGCACAGGAAGAATTTTCATTTAACAATTCAGTTAATAGAAGCACTAGAAAAAGTCCATTCGAGATAGTATATGGAAGACAGCCGAGAGGGGTTGCAGAATTGAGAGAACTGAAACAAGATGAATTTAGGAGCGTTGGAGCAGAAGATTTTGCTACAAAAATGCAAAGACTCCATGATCAAGTTAAGAGGTAGATACATGATAGTAATCAAAAGTATAAGGACAAAGTTGATCATAAAAGAAGGGAAGTTCAATTTGAAGTGGGAGATGAAGTTTTAGCTCATTTGAGGAAAGAAAAGTTTCCAAGAAGAACATATAATAAGTTGAAGATGAAAAAGATAGGACCATGCAAGATCCTTAGAAAATTTGCAGCAAATGCTTATGAAATTGAGTTGTCAAATAATGTTGGGATATCACCGATATTCAATGTTGCAGATTTGTATCCTTATAACAGAGATGACACAGGAGAATTGGATGATCAGGAAAAAATTCAGTGGGAAGAACAGATGCCCATATTAGAAAAACCTCAGATGGAGAAAATTTTAGAACAGAGAGTTGGGAGGAAAACTAAAAGAAAAATGTATCCTGAATATTTGGTAAAGTGGAAGGATCACCCTGTGGAAGATTCAAGTTGGGTAACTGAACCTGATATTTTGAAACATGGCAAAACAATACAAGATCTCATGGACAGGAGTCCATGAATATTTTTGGCCAAAGGAGTATGATGCAAGAGCATCGCTATCACATCAAAAGGAAGTGGACGTGGAATTAGAATCGACACCTCAACACATCAAAGGAGCCAAACCGACCTTAAACAGCTTGGTAGCGGTGTGAATATCTTTTTGATTCTCTTGTTAATTTATTAACTGAATGTAAAGTCAGGCCACCGTTTGAAATGACAGAACGATTGTAAATCCTTTACACGACTGTAATGTATTACAGGTGTGGGATATTAGCCTTGATTAGTCATTAGGTTGAATTAATGGAGTAGGTAACCGCTTGAACAGTATGAAATAGTATTTAGGTAGGAGGAAGGAGAGCGAAAAAGCTCTAGGTCCTTAGGCAAGTTTTCTTGTAATAGTTTTAAGGAAAACCGACTATAATTATGTTTTCTTCTGAATGAATAGAACAGAGGAAATTGACCCAAATACACAGTGTTGATACTGTTATGGTTTAACTATGTTGTTATGTGTTTGTGAATGTATGATGTTCATAGTGAGTGAATGAATAATTGAATGAGTTCAATTGTTTCTCTTATGTAAGATTGTGCAAGGAGTGCATGTAGAGCACAAGAAGTGCGTGTGAAGAAGTCTTTTTCGACTTAAAGCTCAGAAGAGATAACGAAGAATTTTCATATGCAGAGTGTGCATATCGAGCGCAAGGAGTGCATGCAGAAACACACTTGTGTTAAAGTTTGAAAGCTTAGGAAGTTGAGCACAGAGTATGCCAAGAGGGCATTAGAACGTCTTTTGACGAAGACACATAGTGCAAGTGAGCGCTAAGGGGCGAGATTTAAGTTTCAATTTCCAGAAGCTCAGGTGGAGTAGTGGTTTTAAGTCTCGTGAGGAGACACTTAGAAAAATTTCTAAGTTTTGAAGAGTTGAAGTGCTCAAAGGTGGAGCGCAGAAAATTGAAGTTCGAAGGAAGGACAAGTACGGAGGATTGAGCGGGAGAAATCCTTCAGAAAAGAATTTGAAGATTGGACAAGATCAAGGGTTAAGATCCATTTAGAAAGAGCCGAAATATTTTAAGTCATTAGATCTTGGAGAAGTAGCGCACTGGTTAGTTGCGAGGAGCTATCGAAATTTTGCAAAAACAAAGGATTTGGAAGTAGGGTGAAGTTCGTGAAATCCCAAAATCATCGGGACCATCCATTGGAAGGGACACATGGTAAGAGATCAACATTTCACTGACTCGCAAAGTGGAAAGGTCAAAGGGCGGAGTTGTGAGAATTCGCGAAACACGAAATTGCGACTTGATCACAGCCGTTGGCTGGAGAGCTATTGTGGACCGTTGATCTGATCCAAAATTTTCGTAATTTCGGGTATCGGGAGAACGGAGGTGATTCACATCGGGAGTTTCGATACATGAATTCCCGACGCGCTCGGAAAGATTGGCCCCATGTTATAGCAAAGGGTCATATGGGTGAAGGATAAGGGAGGAGCTAGCATGGGCTAGGCCCTTGTCGAAATTTCAGGACTCGGGAGTTTGAAGGACAGAGAATTGATTGACTCATATAGCTGATACACAAAAATCGTGATGTGCCTTTTCGGATAGGCGTGTGGTCACAAGGCATGGTCACGTGGAGGAGACTTGCGTTTTAGCTCTTGTTCACGAAGGACAAGTTTTGCAAAGACCTGTGGATTGTTTCTTAGAGGTTCCAGCAGGGAATCGAAGACTGTTTCAATTCAGTCTTGAGAAGATCCTAAGACCGAGAGGTTGCGCACCCCTTGGGGAGAAGGGGGGTCCGCACCACAATGTTGATAAAAAAAAGCTCATATCACCACTCTCTACTCAATTGGCAAAGAGGAAGGCCTTATTTCCCCGATCCATTTTCGAATCAACTAAATAAACTTGCGCTCTACCTCATCAATCCTGTACCACTTAGCTTTCAAAGCAATCTACATTTTTACACCAATTTGTAAAAAATATTGCTTACCTTTGTGAGTTTCTCTGGAATTTTACTACAGGATGTAGTCCCCTCTTTGAACTCAATCTAAACATTTGACCCCACATATTCAACCAATGGAAATACTTCTTGTACAAAGTTCCTCATTTTTCACCGATGGCAGTACTATTGTTGAGGAGTGCATCATTTTCAACAAGCATGGAAGGCAAGTTTTCTACATTAATGATCCAATATATGCCCATGATGGAGATAATTCCAACCAAAATAGCATTTTTCTCCACCTACTACACAATCCAAAATGGACCATTCCTCCAATCTAAAATCTAAAATGGATTATACCTAATTGGTTTTAGCATTGTCTATACCTAATATTTGGTTATACCTAACATTTGACATTTGGTTATATCTAATATTTGTGATTGCTTTAATTGTTGGAAGGCATGTATTTTACTTCATATTTTTGGGTTCAATTTTTTAGTGAAATTTTGCTTAAAGACTATTGATATTAATTTAATGTTCAATAGTAACAATCAATCAGGGTTAAATTTTAGTTTTACTTAAACCAACATAAATCCACCTTAAACCCGAATCTATCAAGTACTGAGAGGGATCCACTTTCTTAAGGTGTATTTTTTTTATTATTATTTCATTCCATGTCATGTTTTACATTGTGGTGTAATTGTTTTTTTCTAATTGAAGTTTGAACCGACTCATGGGCTTTGTTGGGCACTATGATGATCCTATCATCCTAGCATCCACATCATGGGGTTACAATTGGGGGAAGCTATAACTCGATTATAGAGTTAGGTCATTTGAAATATCAATGGAAAATTCAATGGTTGATTTTGTTGTTGGCCCTTCCAATAATTCGAATCAATAGGATTAAGCTTAGATTGTTGAAAGTGACCCATTATTAATTATGTTTAACTCAAAATTGTGCATTGGCCTTATTTTGTTCCTGTAAACTCTGAGACTCAGATGTTGCACACAGAATACATAGAAGGGAAAATGATACGATTCTAAAATTGAAAATTCAAAGTCCTTGCCTCTGCTGCAATGAAAAAGTAAAAAACTCTAAAATATGGCACATAAAAGCATGAGCTAGTTCTGAATTGTTGCTAGTATTTCGTTTAATGGTTAAATAGTCTTACAATATTTTGTGTATTAAATATGTTTATCTTGGCATAGATTTTCATGTTAGAATATATGGAGGAGATGATATGATTCCACAAAAATATAACTACACTTTCAATATATATGCAAAAGATTTTCAAAATTAAAAATCTAAGCATTGTAATATTATACATAGACACGACAACTTGCCAAAAGTTGAAAGTCAAACTCGGTTGAACCATTATTTACCATAGCCACACTCAAAATAAAAAAACAAGCAACATACATACAAAAGTTACTACACTCAAAAAACAAATGTATTCCTCTTGGATATCCTATAATGAAATTATTTCTTCGATGTCATCTAAGAAAGAAAATACAAGGATATCCATGCTCAAAGTTCAAATGTATCTCAAAGCTTAATAGGCACTGATGTTATCACTGCAACTCTAGAAATCAGTGATAGCGGAGTCAATATGTTTTGGTGGGCATGAAATTTACAACCAAATATAAATGGGGCTTCATGGATTGGAAATGCAATGAGTTGAACACAACCAATAGAGGTCAAAGGTTGCACTTTTCATTCAATAGTTGATGGTGTAAGATTCTTAATAACAACTCAATGCTAGTATACACAAACGCAGAGAACTGTTGATGTAGGCGCATCTCCCAGTTCAAGCGAGCCAGCGCGGAATGCAAGTGGACAGCTAGACAAGCCAACACAAATTTTTGAAAACACCTTGAAACTGTTGCGCGAACATTAATGAGGAGATTTAATGAAGCGCACTTGTAAATGTAATCGGGACCTTGAGCCATACTCTCTCATCCTTAGTAGATAGACGATATTTAATATAGTTAATGCAGGTAGATAGGATTTTAATATTAGATTAGACAGTTTTAGAAAAAAAGAGGGAAACGGGATATAGACACCCTCATTGTGCATTGTAACATAATTCTGAGCATTGAGAAGAAGAAAAGCAGATAGCTGTGGAAGAACACCCATGTACAGAGCTTGAATTAATAGAAGAAGTTGATTCAACTCCATGGTTTTGTGTTTGTTCTCTGTGTATGTGTGTTGAATGCTATGCTCATGAGTATTTACTTCATGTTATGCATTTGTTTTACATGCTATGTATGAATGATTTCTTGCTGAGTGTTTGAAATCTGAGAAAGGAAGGAGAAGAAATGAGTTTCAATTGTTTCTCTATCTGAGCAAGGATTCCTGCAAGGAGTGCAGTTGAAGTCGTCCGCAAGGAGTGCGATGATAGAAGGCTCAGATAGTTTAACTCTTGTTCTCGTTCACCCAGAAGTGAAATTGGGTTATAGGAGCCGTGCAAGGAGTGCGTAGGCTAAGGAAAGTCTCGGTTTGTGAATCTAAGTGGAGCATTGAAGGACTGTTGTTGCAGGTGTGCGCAGAGTCGAAGAATTCTCAGATATTTGAAGGTATCTAAAGGTTGCCGCAAGGAGTGGGCGCAAACCAAAATCTTCTCTAAGACTCAGAGTGGTGAGAAAGCTCAGGAAAGATAGGCCTTCGAATTTTGCTGAAGAACTGTGCAGGGAAGTCATGATTGGGAGTTCGTAAGAGGCGTTGCAAGTGTGCACACAGGTGGATAAGTCCTCGTGGAGGAATACTTGGTTCATTTCACAGAATTCATCGAGAAAGATAGACAGTCGGTATTCTTTGAGGAGAAACCGCGAATCTCCGTGGGCCGTGGGATCTTGTGGAGGTGTAAGGGAGATACAACGTCATATTTCCTAAAGGCTAAAAGCTCAGGAGGAGGAGAGTCGTTGATCCAAGTCGGTCAAGGCCATTAGATCTACACGTACATCGTGCATCAGGGTTTCGTGGGTTGAAGTCCCGTGAATATAGCAACAGGAATCGCGAAATCGCGAAACGCGATACCCTGACGAGCTCAAAGCCATCCATCTGTTGGGACAGGTGGCAGGAACCAGAAGTCATCGGTATATCGGGGTTTCAAAAGTCAAGAGCCCGAGACCTTTTGGGTTCCAAAACAACGAGGGGATCGTAGCCGTGGATCTCGAGAGGGACACGTGTCGGAAGATCTGAAGAACTCGGGGTTCGGAGTATCGGAGGTTTCGAGGACAGGATACTCTTGCAATTTGGAATCGCGAAACGCGATATCCCGACAGCTAAAGGATAGCGTGGCCCACAGCGGAGTTAGTGGAGGACAGGTGGCACGAGCTATCGGAGTTTCGTGGCGAGAAGTCCCGAAATATTGACATTAGGATTCAAAATCCCGTGAAGTCCGAAGTCCCGATGGGATAAGGGATCGTTGAAAAGTCAAAACAAGCGAGCTCATCGGAGTTTCTACATCTCGTGAATCGGGAGTCGGTAAAGTGAATTGCTTGATATCGCGAGTGGCGAAATCACGACAGGAGAAGTCCCGACAGGCAAAGGAGGGGTCAGCATAGACTTGCATCGGGGTTTGGGGATCCGAAAAACCAGCGCTCGATCATTGACCTCGCGATACCGCGAAGTCCGATTCCCCAATAAGTAAAGAGGGGGGTCGTGCGAAGAGTTCTATGGGTGAAGATTTTTTGATAGAGAAATAGAAGGACCGATTAGTGTTCTTCGGGCCGAGGAAGGAGAAGATCCTGTGAGCGGACGTGCCCTGAGGAGCGCGCCTGCATCGAGTGGTATCAGAGCATAGAAAAGCTTCTTTTCTTTCTGTAGCAGGGAAAAGGAGAATTCGCCATGCCGCCAAGGAGAAGAGATAGACAATCACCTGATCCAGAGGAGGAAAGGGAAATGCCCAGAGGAAGGGGTAGAGAAGTGCAGAATCCAGAAGTAGAAAGAGATATGCATAACTTATGCGCTAGAGTTGTGGACATGGAGATAAGACAAAGGCACACAACTGATGTAGGAGATATCAGTGAATCCGAAAATGAAGATGATGTTGGACATGGAGAAGAGGAAGTCACAGTAGAAGATGCAGCAAATGAGCGCTTGCTTAAAGATGTTGCAAGAATGGGTGCAAAGGTGAAAATGGACATTCCAGTTTATGAGGGAAATCTGGATGTAGAAGAGCTTCTAGATTGGATTAGAGCTCTGGACATTTATTTTGACTATGAAGATATTGAAGAGGACAAGAAAGTCATGCATGTCGTCACGAGATTAAAAGGACATGCAGCCTTGTGGTGGGGTGAACTACAAGCGGATAGGCGTTGCCAAGGCAAACAGAAAATTAAGAGTTGGGACAGGATGATTGCAAAGATGAAGGCAAAATTCATTCCCAGGGACTATCAAATTTCTCTGTTCAGGAGAATGCAGAACCTGAGACAGAAGCTGATGGCAGTGAAAGAATACACTGAAGAATTTTACAGGTTGAATATTAGCGCAGGTCATCGTGAAAGTAATGACGAAAAAGTTGCCAGGTACATGAATCGTCTGAGATATGATATCCAGGATGAGATGAGCATGGTAACCATCCGAACGGTGGAAGATGCTTATCAAATGGCTCTGAAAGCTGAGGAGAAGCTGAGCCGAAAGCAAAGTCAAAGGGGCCGAGGCAGAATTCAGCCCAGAGGCAAATCGGTTACCCAAGAAAAATATCAAAAGCCTAAGGAAGACTGGAAGAAACCTCAGACTCGAGTAGAGAGAGGTGGAAGTTCACAGCGAGGGCAATACGCTGAACAAAGAGAACAACATATTGAGCAGAGAGGAGGATATGCTAATAATAATAGGTTTCCTCGTACCAGAGGTAGAGGAAGAGGAAGAGGTGGAGTAATCACATGCTTCACGTCTAGAAAAAATGGGCACAAGTCATTCGAGTGTCCAGAGAAAAAGAAGGACAGTGGAGAGACTCACATCACCGAAGCACAGGGGTGAAATGTTGAGGCGGAGGATGCTGAAGGTGGAAGATCGCTGGTAATGCGAAAAGTCCTTTTGACACCAGAGAAAGAAGTGGAAAGTTCAATCCAAAGGACCAGACTTTTCAGAACAACTTTCAAGACCAAGGGTTGGGCATGCAAGGTCATTGTGGACAGCGGTAGCACAAATAATCTCGTTTCAACCGAGATGGTAGAAAAGCTAGGGCTGGAGAAGACTGATCATCCAAGTCCATATAAAGTTTCGTGGCTACAAAAAGGACATCAGGTAAATGTCACCAAACAGTGCTTAGTTGAATTTAAGATAGGAGGATATAATGATAAAATCTTGTGTGATGTTATTCCTATGGATGTTTGTCATCTATTGATGGGTAGACCGTGGCAATATGATAGAAATGTGGTTCATGATGGGAGGATGAATACATATACCTTAGAGAAGAATGGGAGGACACACATGTTGCTTCCAATTAAAGATAAGGAGGTGAAGCCGAAAGTGAGAAACATTGTACTTCTCATGAGTGGGAAGGAACTTCTTACCGAGGTTAAGAAGAAGGAGGATCCACAGTTCATTGTGGTCAGGAAACTGAGGATTGTTCTGACTAGCACAAGAATGGATGATTTTCCAGAGGAGGTTCAGGAGCTGCTGGAAGAGTTCGCTGACATTGTAGTGGACGAATTACCTCATTTGTTGCCACCAATCAGGAGTGTGAGTCATCATATTGATCTCATACCAGGAGCCAGTTTGCCGAATAAAGTCGCGTACAGATTGACGCCGCAAGAGAATGAAGAGGTCAAAAGACAAGTCTAGGAGTTGTTGGACAAAGGTTTGGTCAGGGAAAGCTTGAGTCCATGTGTTGTTCCGACAGTACTCAGTCCGAAGAAAGATGGAGGTTGGAGAATGTGTACCGACTCAAGGGCGATCAACAAAATAACCATCAGGTACAGATTTCCATTGTCGAGGATGGATGATCTGATGGACTGCTTGAGCGGAGCCAAATATTTTTCGAAGATTGATTTGAAAAGTGGATATCACCATATTCGCATGAGAGAAGGTGATGAATGGAAGACAACGTTCAAAACCAACGAGGGGTTGTATGAATGGCTTGTTATGCCGCTTGGCTTAACAAATGCGTCGAGTACCTTCATGAGGTTGATGAATGAAGTCCTGAGGGAGTTCATCGGGAAATTTGTCATCGTGTATTTGGATGACATACTAGTTTTCAGTAAAACAACAACGGAGCATCTGAAGCATTTGGCTACAGTGATGCAGAAATTGCAGCAGGAGAAGTTGTTGATAAACATGAAGAAATCCTCATTCATGAAGACAGAGCTCATTTATTTGGGATTTGTTATTTTGGCAAATGAGTTGAGGATGGATCCAGATAAGGTGGAAGTGATCAAGAATTGGCCATCACCGAGGAATATATTTGAGGTGAGAAGTTTTCACGGGTTGGCTAGTTTCTACCGAAAGTTCATTAGGAATTTCAGTGGAATCAACACAGCGATGATGGACACAGTGAAGAAAAGACACAAATCTTTTTCACTGGACTGAAGAGGCTAAAAAGAGTTTCAATTTATTGAAAAGGAAGATCATGAAACAACCTGTTCTGGTGTTGCCAGATTTCCAGAAGACATTTTAGGTGAAATGCGATGCAAGTGGGTTTGCAATAGGGGCAGTCTTAAGTCAAGAAGACAGGCCGATTGCATATTTCAACGAGAAGCTGAATGAAGCAAAAGTGAAGTACTCCACATATGACAAGGAATTTTATGCCATCATTCAGGCATTGAAAAAGTGGAGGCACTATTTGGTTACGAAGGAATTTGTTTTATATAGTGATAACCATGCATTACAGTTTGTGACTCAATAGGAGAAGTTGAATCAGAGGCATGTTAAGTGGGTTGAATACATGCAAAACTTTACATTTGTGATTAAACATATTTCTGGTACTGCTAACAAAGTTGTTGATGCTTTGAGCAGGAAGTGCTTGCTGTTGCAGGAATTCAAAGTCAAAACATTGGGTTTTGAGGATCTGAGAGACATGTACGTAGATGATCCAGACTTCAAGGAAGCGTATGAAGCAACTGAGAATCCAGTTCTCAGAGATAGAAGCCAGTGGGCCGAATACATGATCCAGGAAGGATTGTTGTTTAAAGGCAATCAGCTGTGTATTCCAAATTTCTCCATGAGGGAGAATCTGCTGAAGGAGAAACACAGTGGAGGATTGGCCGGACATTTCGGTCATGACAAGACATTTGCAAAGCTGAGCGAATCATACTTTTGGCCAGGGATGTGATCAGAGGTGAAGAGATTTGTGGACAGATGCATAATTTGCCAGCATTCGAAGGGGAGGAAGCAGAATGCGGGTTTTTATCAACCATTGCCCATACCAGAAAGGCCGTGGGATGCGATTAGCATGGATTTTGTTTTGGGGTTGCCAAGAACACAGAGAGGATTTGATTCGATCTTTGTGGTGGTGGATAGATTTTCCAAGATGGCACATTTTATCCCATGTCAGAAAACCAATGACGCGACTCACATCGCGAACCTGTTTTTCAAAGAAGTCATTCGACTTCATGGCTTACCAAGGAGCATAGTTTCGGACAGAGACACAAAATTCATAGGGAATTTCTGGAGAACCTTATGGAAGAAGCTGGGAACTAACTTGTTGTTTAGTTTAGCTTATCATCCTCAGACGGATGGACAGACAGAAGTGGTAAACAGAAGTCTAGGAGATTTGCTGAGAAGCTTGGTGACAGAGCACCACAGCAGTTGGAACAATATATTGCCGCAGGCAGAGTTTGCGTATAACGATTCAGTGAACAGGAGTACATGACAGAGTCCATTCCAGGTTGTTTATGGCACATAGCCGAGGGGGATTTATGAATTGAGGGATTTAGAACAGAATGCAACTAGGAGCGTCAGTGCAGAAGAATTCGCTAAGGCAATGAAGGAACTTCACAGCCAGGTGAAGGAGTGACTGCTGAAATCAAGCCAAGAATATAAATGCAGAGCCGATCAACATAGAAGACAACTTCAGTTGGAGGTTGGTGATATGGTTCTGGCACATCTGAGGAAGGAAAGGTTCCTGAGAGGGACATACAATAAATTGAAGATGAAGAAAATTGGACCCTGCAAGGTCTTGAAGAAAATGGGAGAAAATGCTTATGAGATTGAATTACCCGATGGGATCGGAATTTCTCTGATATTCAATGTCTTGGATTTATACCCATATAAACCTGAGGACGCAGAAGCAGAAAATGAGCAGCCAGTGATCCAGTAGACAAATCAAATGCCAATTGCAGAGAAGCCACAGATGGAGTGCACAGTGGACAAGAAAGTGGGTAAGAGAACCAGGCGGAAGGAATACTTTGAGTATCTGGTCAAATGGAAGAACCATCTAGTGGAAGACGCCAGCTGGGAGACTGAAGCGGAGATACAGAAGCATGGACATACCGTGCAGGAGCTCATGGACAGGAGCCCATGAAAATTTTCAAGCGAGGGAGTATGATGCAAGCGCATCTCCCAGTTCAAGCGAGCCAGCGCGGAATGCAAGTGGACAGCTGGACAAGCCAGCACAAATTTTTGAAAACACCTTGAAACTGTTGCGCGAACATTAATGAGGAGATTTAATGAAGCGCACTTGTAAATGTAATCGAGACCTTGAGCCATACGCTCTCGTCCTTAGTAGATAGAAGGCATTTAATATAGTTAATGCAGGTAGATAGGATTTTAATATTAGATTAGACAGTTTTAGAAAAAAGGAGGGAAACGGGATATAGACACCCTCATTGTGCATTGTAACATAATTCTGAGCATTGAGAAGAAGAGAAGCAAAGAGCTATGGAAGAACACCCATGTACAGAGCTTGAATTAATAGAAGAAGTTGATTCAACTCCATGGTTTTGTGTTTGTTCTCTGTGTATGTGTGTTGAATGCTATGCTCATGAGTATTTACTTCTTGTTATGCATTTGTTTTACATGCTATGTATGAATGATTTCTTGCTGAGTGTTTGAAATCTGAGAAAGGAAGGAGAAGAAATGAGTTTCAATTGTTTCTCTATCTGAGCAAGGATTCCTGCAAGGAGTGCAGTTGAAGTCATCTGCAAGGAGTGCGTTGACAAAAGGCTCAGATAGTTTAACTCTTGTTCTCGTTCACCCAGAAGTGAAATTGGGTTATAGGAGCCGTGCAAGGAGTGCGCAGGCTAAGGAAAGTCTCAGTTTGTGAATCTGAGCGGAGCATTGAAGGACTATTGCTGCAGGTGTGCGCAGAGTCGAAGAATTCTCAGATATTTGAAGGTATCTGAAGGTTGCCGCAAGGAGTGCGCGCAAACCAAAATCTTCTCTAAGACTCAGAGTGGTGAGAAAGCTCAGGAAGGATAGGCCTTCGAATTCTGCTGAAGAACTGTGCAGGGAAGTCGTGATTGGGAGTTCGTAAGAGGCGTTGCAATTGCACACGCAGGTGGATAAGTCCTCGTGGAGGAATACTTGGTTCATTTCACAGAATTCATCGGGAAAGATAGACGGTCGATATTCTCTGAGGAGAAACCGCGAATCTCCGTGGGCCGTGGGATCTTGTGGAGGTGTAAGGGAGATACGACGTCATATTTCCTAAAGGCTAAAAGCTTAGGAGGAGGAGAGTCGTTGATCCAAGTCGGTCAAGGCCGTTAGATCTACACGTACATCGTGCATCGAGGTTTCATGGGTTGAAGTCCCATGAATATAGCAACAGGAATCACGAAATCGTGAAACGTGATACCTTGACGAGCTCAGAGCCGTCCATCTGTTGGGACAGGTGGCAGGAACTAGAAGTCATCGGTATATCGAGGTTTCAAAAGTCAAGAGCCCGAGACCTTTTGGGTTCTGAAACAACGAGGGGATCATAGCCGTGGATCTCGAGAGGGATGCGTGTCATAAGATCTGAAGAAGTTGAGGTTCAGAGTATCAGAGGTTTCGAGGACAGGATACTCTTGCAATTTGGAATCGCGAAACGCGATATCCCGACAACTAAAGGATAGCATGGCCCACAACGGAGTTAGTGGAGGACAGGTGGCACGAGCTATCGGAGTTTTGTGGCGAGAAGTCTCGAAATATTGACATTAGGATTCGCGATCCTGCGAAGTCCGAAGTCTCGATGGGATAAGGGATCGTTGAAAAGTCAAAGCAAGCGAGCTCATCGGAGTTTTGGCATCTCGTGAGTCGGGAGTCAGTAAAGTGAATTGCTTGATATCGCGAGTGGCGAAATCGCGATAGGAGAAGTCCTGACAAGCAAAGGAGGGGTCAACGTTGACTTGCATTGGAGTTCGGGGATCCAAAACACCAGCGCTCGACCATTGACCTTGCGATACCGCGAAGTCCGATTCCCCGATAAGTAAAGAGAGGTATCGCGCGAAGAGTTCTGTGGGTGAGGATTTCCCGATAGAGAAATAGAAGGACCGGTTAGTGTTCTTCGGGTCGAGGAAGGAGAAGATCATGTGAGCGGGAGCGTGCCTGCGTCAACTGCTCATATAACCCTCATTGTGAGTCAAAATTGCAACTATCAAGAAATGTCTAAGAAATATACAGGGATTCAAATAGAACGCTTAAATCTATGCAGATTAAAGATTTTTCCTATGAAAACGTGTAAAAAGTATTTAACATTTGCAACGTTTAGTACATTTACATAAGTATGTTGTGTATAGAAAATTAAAATACTGCCGAAATTTGAAATTACAATTTTGCCCTATATCACACGCTGGAAATTACCAAACTTTCCTAATTTTTGTACCAGTGTGAATTTAACTTCATCTCAACATAACTACTTTATGATTTTGGAACCAATCCCTCAATCTTCTCGGAAGCTACGTGCTCAAGAGTCGAAGGAATCAAATGAACTGTATTTCAATATATCTACTTTAAGAATTTGGAATCATTGCCTCAATATTTTTAGAAGTTGCGTGCTCAAAGGAATCGAATGAGTAAGCATCGCTACACTTCATAAAATTTGATAAAAAGGAAAAATAATGATTTAAAGATCAGTGAGCAAATTACCTTCAATTGCAAGAGATATTCAAAATATTGAGAGATGTAAACCCATGGTCCTTGTTTTCCCTCACAAAAATCACTACACTGTGGAGAGTAGAACCCAAATCAATCAAAGCAATGGAATGGAAAATACTACAATTTACAACACTGCATGATTATAGGCATCGACGGTAGGGAGAAACCATCAAACAGAGAAGAATATGGATGAAGCGCACATGGCTTGTGGATTCCTAATGGCCTTGTAGCTAACATCAATGCCATTGTGGCAAAGTAATTGTGATCATCAAAACCCTACCTGCAATCAAGCGAGGAAGTATTCATGGGGGTTGCAACATAGAGCTTTGTAATACACTTCACAATCCATTTCCCAGTCCCCTTCATTCATGTCTTATCCACAAGCTTTCCACCACCATAATCACCCTTCCAGTTACCTCAACCAAAAATCTAGCTAGCGGATAGCAATGGAAATTCACACCGTGCATCTGAATTGGTACTCTCTGCTTCAAGTGAAAGGTTTTACACCACATTGACGTATTTTAGCAAATACCCAACCCCCGTATGAAGAAACTTGGAAGACACCCAATCCCTGTATGAAGAAACTTGGAAGTCATCGTAGTGTGAGTTAGTGAAAGAGAAGACACGCCAAGAAAACCAATCTGGGCAGTTGTGTGCCTACTTCACATGCTTGTTGGGTACAAAAAAAAAGTGCAATATGTGTCATTTTCCATAGGCTATGAACATACAACAAAAGGATGAGAAAAACCCTCTCTTAAAAAAATGCCTTTGGCATAATAATAATAATTTTGCTTTAATATTTTGTGGACCTTTGCATAAATCAAGCCATTAATAGGAGGCAAAGGACTTAAATAAATACTATATACAAAGGAAATATGATGAAATGAAACTTTCGTTTTAGGTGGAGCGAAAGTGAGATAGATGAAAACGAAGCAAAACTCTAAAAGAACGTCGATGGCATTGACAACCATAATAACCACATTATCCCACCCATTATTGATTAGCAGTGATCCATACAATGTGTAGAGGGATAGTTGAAAATCACCATTACTTAGGGAAAGCCTGAGAAACTATCTGTAGTTCTCTTTTCTATCACGCTCTTGAACATAGTACTGTTGTTGAATATTAAAAAATAAGATGTTGAACGTTATACATTATATTCAATACTGAATAGGCTTAGTGGAAACATTTTATACTTACATTGATGCACCATACATAAGCAAAGCAAAGACACTTCCTGTAATGTCATTGACAAATAAATCAAATAATGTAATTAATATTTAGTTCATCTACAACCTCCCAATGCCATCCAAAATGGAGAAATTGAATCTAATATGATCAAAGGAATTCCTATATATATTTATAAATGACTCATAGAAGGCTTAATATGTTAAGGGATATAAGCGTCTTCACTGGGCTAAAATGCCAATTGCCAAACATACAAAGTAATTAATCATCTCTTTGTTCTGGAAACACAAAATCTACGTCTTAGTGAGGAGGTGGATTAATTCCTTTGCTTATAACATTGCAGGTGTGAGCATACGAGAGTGTGTGGGTACATACTTATACTTTGCAATTTTTACCTGCACGGATATTCGATAGCAAAATCTAACTTTATTCAGTGAGAGGATTTTAAGAAAAACTTTTATATTAAACATCACTCAATCCTCTAACTTGAGTTTTCCAAACCATTTTATCTTAAAAAAAAAATATTGTGTGTAGGTGGTGGACCCACATTTAAGAAAAGTTTCTCTACATTAAAAATGATGTGTACGTGGTGGAAAAGCATATGATGTGAGTCATAACAAGAACAAGTAAAGGATAGACAAAACAACACTTGCATCTATTGTTGTTTGTCATAATCCCATCAACCTATGTTCAAACCTCATGCCCATCTATTCGAGAAGATCTGCATCTAGATCTTGTCTTGGACCTGTAACTACTCCTACAATATTCTATCTTCTATAGTACGGGTTTCACATGTACCATGTGCAAGATGGCATAAAATCAGAGGAATATGAGGGTGTTTGAGCCGTGTCTATCTTTCAACCTCATGAAATTTAATGTCTTCAATCTTTAATTCAGACAAAAAAATTCCAAACTCCATTTCCCCACTTGTTGGCGATTTTAGATATTGTTATTTTATATATTGCAATAATTATGAGTAGCATAGTTGGGTAGGTTTATATTAATGAGATGGAAAGGGGAAAGGAGGATGAGAGGGGAAAGGAGGGCACGTCGTAGGAGGAGAGGAGCAATAAAGCATCAAAATTGCGGGTAAAATTTTATTTGGAACCCTTAATTTCTTCTGCAAACAATAAGGATGCATGTAAACCTAAAACATAATAAAAATTTAGAAAAATTATATAAAATTTACTCAAATGCAATAGGGGTGCAAATAAAATAAACCTAAAATATAATTCAAAAAAATGAAAAGTACATAAATCTTGTTAAAAACCAATAGGAATGTCGGTAAACATAATAGATAATAGAAACTTGCATGGGAAAAAAACAACAACGCGAAAAAATACATAAATCTTGGAAGAGACATAATAACACACAATTGAAGCATATTTATATCTGTGTAAATGCATTTATAATGAAGCTATAGGAAATATGTTTTAAAGAATATGATAAAATACGTGCAGAAAATAATGAACGCTCATCATGATTAAAATACAGAGAATGCGTAAAAATATAATTGTTAGATTACATTGGGGATGCAGATAACCCTGAAATTTAAAAAGAAAAATAAAATTACAGAAATCTCGTTCAAATACAACAAGGATGTCATAACCCAATATTTTTTTTAAATGGAGAAAATAACACAAAATCAAAATAAACAATACCACAAGGCACATGAATGTAAACCTTGGTAAGAATTAAAACATGGAGTACGCATATTCCATATACAAACTAATTTTGTAACAAGGTAATGTTACACGTAAAAATTCCAGGCTTGCATAATGTGTCACATGTGGTGCAAACTTCACAATGTAAGTGTCGCATGTGGAGCAAACGTCACATCCTAAGTGTCACAACTAAATTGTCGCAAGTGTCGTAACATACTTCATACACTCTTATTAAGTGTCGCAACTCCATTGACACCATATAAACGCTTGTCATAACTCCTAAATCATGTTGGAAGGAAAAGCCCCATCATTTGGTAGTCAAAACATACCTTTCTACCTAGGATTTTGACCATTCTTGGACATTTAAGAAGACTAGTGCTCCCCTGCCTATGCTTAGGGAGAGTTGGTGCTCCCTACACCATGTTAAGGGGTCTCCATGGTGCCCTTTCTTCAGCTTTATGGGGGGCACCATTGTTGGTTGAGGGAATCAAGGTGAATCCCACCTTCTTCTAAGGGACAACTCTGAAGGTTGGGGTTTGTTTGGCTCGAGTCTTACTCCATGGCTCTATCTAAGGAAAATAATCATAACCTATGGTGCCATATTCTCAACAAATTTAAAAAATACTCAAGGTGTTTGAGCCTCTCAAAGCCTATAAATTGGAGGCATTTCCACGGTGAAAGGGAGAAAGATTAGAAAAGCATTATTATTTTGATCTTGGTTCGTTCATGCAAGGGGTTGGACAAGGAGAGCTTGGAGAGGTTATTGCAGCATCAATTGTGGTCTGTAAGTATTCTCTTTTGGGTTCTCATTGAATATACTTGGCCTATTTCCTTAAAGCTTGTGTATTCTTGCATATGTTTGTCTATTGTTACTTTATTGTAGATGAATTTGTTTTACCTAATCAACTAAAGTAGGAGATAATCGTTTCTCTTTGCTGCATATTGCAAGTATCAAGTTGTGTGCGGGGTTTGAAGATCAAGCTCACTGATTGGAAGCAACAAGGACAAACTTCATAAAAAGGTACATCATGCCCTTTCTCCTTCTCTCTTTCTGATTGGTTAAAATCAGCTGCTTGGAAGAAGTTGGTTTTATGCTAGGACTGTTGTTGCATCCTCGGTTTTTCGATGTGTCCAATTTCCTCATCAAGGAAAAATAGTTACCATAAATTGGTTAGATTACTGTACACCTGATGCTCGCAACCAAACCACCCACAATATTCCATTTTTGGGGGACTCAACAATTACTTAACAAAGTGTAGGGGTGGTTCTACTGAAAGATTCTTCGCTCATGGGAACTTTCCTCGGAACTTTGAAACTTTGCAGCATATCACAAGGATAAATATGATTTCAACCACAATACATCAATCCCTTGAATCATCTTATCCTTGAATTGTACCTAGTCCTTTAGAGTTTGATACACTAGGTGACAATATGTCGCTTTGCCCAACATAGGTTAAATATGATGCCATTAAATATGCCTCTCCTTCACTTGATGACCATCGTCCGGTGGTGTCCAATTCTTATTCATTGCCATCTTAGTTGAATTCCTTATCATCGACCTTTGATTACATCCTACAGATTTTTCCATCCGATGAATCTATTATGGAAATGCTTAGTATCAAAGAGTCACCATGGAATGATAACCACCACCACTCATCCTTTCTTCTGAGTTTGGATGAAATCGAGGAAAATATTCAATCTATTTTTCCATCTAATATCGTCGATAATCCTCAATCTTCGATACTCACTCAATATACTATCTCTGAGGGAAATCTAGGAAATATATCGCAAACCATCAATGAGACATATCAGAAAAAGAGGGTATATGGAACATATAAAATTAGGCGCGACCTTTTCAACCGAAGAAATTCAAGATTACACTGCCTTATTTAAAGAATTCCACGATGTTTTTACCTCGAGCTACGAAGAAATGCCAGGAATCGATTTTTCGATCGTTCTGCATGAAATTAAAACGTATAGTGAAGCTAAACCTGTACGACACAAACTTCGCCCTGTTCATCCTAGGAAAACTACAACAGTAAAGGCAGAAGTAGAAAAATTATTGAAATCTGGTTTCATTTACCCCGTACCTCTGACCGAATGGGTTTCCAACATCATTCTAGTCACAAAGAAGAAAGGGACAATTCAAGTTTGTGTCGACTATAGGGATCTCAATAAGGCTTGTCTGAAAGACAATTACCCTACACCCTCCATCGACCAAATTATCGATAATTGCGTCGAAAGCGTCATCTTCTCTTTTATGGATGGCTTCTCAGGCTATAACTAGATATGTATTTTATCGGTTAATCAACATAAGACAACTTTCATCTACCCATGGGGAACCTTCGCTTATCGTAAGTTACCCTTTGGCCTTAAAAATGTTGGCACCACTTTTCAGTGGGCTATGTTGTACACTTTCCATGATATCAAGCATATTGTTGAGCCCTACCTCGATGACTTGCCAGCTCGTTCAGCTCATTGAAAAGATCATATTAATCATATGAGAGCGATTTTTCTTAGATGTCAGCATTATAGCATACACTTGAATCCCCACAAATGCATTTTTGTTGTCGAATCAGGGAGGATCCTAGGTTTCATAGTCTCCAAAGATGGGATTAGGGTAGATCCCTTAAAAGTGAAAGCTATCTGGGCTTTACCTCCTCCCAAAAGCATTACCCAACTCCAAAGTTTGCAAGGGAAGGAAATCTGTCTACATCGTTTCATCTACAATTATGCAGAAATCACGAAAGGATTCATGAGGTTGTTGCAAAAGGATGTCCATTTCATCTGGGATGAACTTGCTCAACTCTCATTTAAAGCTCTCAAACATGTTTTAATGCATACACCGTTAATACACCCCCTAACTACGCAAGAGATTATATCCTTTACTTAGTCACCTCCGCTTCCACTATTTTCATGGTGTTAGTTCAAGAGGACAACGACGGTATAGAACATGTGATATATTATTTAAGTAGGAGCCTTTCTGGCCCCGAACTTCGTTATTCACATGTTGAGAAGTTGGCTTTGGAAGCAGTCGTCGTTGTCCAAAGATTTAGACATTACATCTTACTTTTAATTACCATGGTTATTGCTAACTCGAACCCCATGTACCATATCTTGACTCATCAAGTACTTGGGGGCAAATATTCAAAATGGATCGTCATCCTTCAGGAATTCGATCTCAAGTTTACAAAATCTAAATCAAAGAAATCTTTGGTTTTTGTGGAATTGATTTTCGATCTTCCCCATACTGACGAGGACACTTAGCCCAGTGATTCCCTTCCAGATGAGTCACTATTCCTTATAAGTACGATTGATCCCTGGTATAGATACATTCTCTTATATCTCTAGACCCAACGCTTCCACCCAGATATTTGGTGTGATGATCGATGCCTCATTCAACATCATTCAAAATATTACCTTATTGTTGGCGACACTTTATATCGCCGCGGTATTCATATTGTTATATGACATTGTTTGACCCATGAAGAGACTAAGCGTGTCTTAAATGATTGTCACTTAGGAGCTTGTGGCAGTCATCTCTCTTGGATGGCTACAACCCATAAGATATTATGTGCAGGTTATTTTTGGCCCTCCATTTTTAAAGATTGTATCGAGGCCGTCAAAAAAGGCCCACCCTATCAGATCTTTCACAAGAAAGCATGTACCCACCCTACTCTGCTACATCCAATCGTCACCATCGACCCCCTTTGCAAAATGGGGCATCGATTTCATGTAATGTAAACCAACCTCAACCGGGGGGAATGGTTATATTATCGTTGCAATCGATTATTTTACTAAATGGGATGAGGCTATGCCTACATTCTTAAATGATGGTCGAACTGATACTCTTTTCGTATTTAATCACATCATTGCTAGATTCAGAGTCCCATGAGCTTTCATAATCGATCACGTATCTCATTTCCAAAATCAAGTGATGAGTGAGTTACGTACCAAATTGGGTTTTCGACATGAAAATTCATCCCCATATTATCCTCAATCCAATGGACAAGTTGAAGCCATCAACAAAGTCTTGAAAACCATGCTTCAACGCATGGTGGGGTGGAACAAAACCAATTGGCATTTACAACTCTTCTCAACACTCTAGGCCTATCGGACTTCCATTAAAACTGCCATTGGTTTCACATCTTTCCAATTGGTATATGGGTTAGAAGTGGTGTTTCCAATTGAATGTGAAATTCCATCTTTGAAACTAGTCATAGAACTCGTGCCCAACACCTTTGCCGAAGAGGAACGTTTCCTATATATAACGAAATTGGACGAGACCCATCGTGATGTTTCTCTCATTAATGAGACATATAAAAAATGTATCAAAACTCAATATGATAAGTCTGTCTGACCTCACATTTTTGCAAAAGGATATATAATCCTGGTCTATGACCAAGACCATGATAAACTTGGAGCAGGAAAACTAGAACCTGTGACCCTACATCGTAAAACGTGTGCTACACAGAGGTGCCTATGATTTAGTAGGCTATGATGGAATCCCTCTCAACAGGCCTCGTAATGGGCTCTATCTAAGGAAGTATTATGCTTAGAAAATCTTGCATGTGTGCTTTGTACATTAGTGTACCATATGATTTGGTTTGAGATATTTGGTGTGACGATCGACGCCTCATTCAACATCATTCAAAATATTACCTTATTGTCGGCGACACTTTATATTGCCGCGGTATTCATATTGTTATATGACATTGTTTGACCCATGAAGAGACTGAGTGTGTCTTAAATGATTTTCACTTAGGAGCTTGTGGCAGTCATCTCTCTTGGATGGCTACAACCCATAAGATATTATGTGCAGGTTATTTTTGGCCCTCCATTTTTAAATATTGTATCGAGGCCGTCAAAAAAGGCCCACCCTGTCAGATCTTTCACAAGAAAGCACGTACCCACCCTACTCTGCTACATCCAATCGTCACCATCGACCCCCTTTGCAAAATGGGGCATCGATTTCATGTAATGTAAACCAACCTCAACCGGGGGCAATGGTTATATTATCGTTGCAGTCGATTATTTTACTAAATGGGATGAGGCTATGCCTACATTCTTAAATGATGGTCGAACTGCTACTCTTTTCGTATTTAATCACATCATTGCTAGATTCAGAGTCCCATGAGCTTTCATAATCAATCACGTATCTCATTTCCAAAATCAAGTGATGAGTGAGTTACGTACCAAATTGGGTTTTCGACATGAAAACTCATCCCCATATTATCCTCAATCCAATGGACAAGTTGAAGCCATCAACAAAGTCTTGAAAACCATGCTTCAACGCATGGTGGGGTGGAACAAAACCAATTGGCATTTACAACTCTTCTCAACACTCTGGGCCTATTGGACTTCCATTAAAACTGCCACTGGTTTCACATCTTTCCAATTGGTATATGGGTTAGAAGTGGTGTTTCCAATTGAATGTGAAATTCCATCTTTGAAACTAGTTATAGAACTCGTGCCCAACACCTCTGCCGAAGAGGAACGTTTCCTATATATAACGAAATTGGACGAGACCCATCATGATGTTTCTCTCATTAATGAGACATATAAAAAATGTATCAAAACTCAATATGATAAGTCTGTCTGACCTCACATTTTTGCAAAAGGAGATATAATCCTGGTCTACGACCAAGACCATGATAAACTTGGAGCAGGAAAACTAGAACCTGTGACCCTACATCGTAAAACGTGTGCTACACAGAGGTGCCTACGATTTAGTAGACTATGATGGAATCCCTCTCAACATGCCTCGTAATGGGCTCTATCTAAGGAAGTATTATGCTTAGAAAATCTTGCATGTGTGCTTTGTACATTAGTGTACCATATGATTTGGTTTGGTGTGTCTTTACTTTTGCATGTAAGGGTTTTGTTTTATCTTTAGCTGCTTATACCCCGCTTTGTGCTTGAATGCACAGATGCTAACATATTACCCCATATATTTTGGATTTGTGGATGGTGCTAGCTGACATACCCAAAACTTAGCTTCTGCAGCTTGGACCATTTACCATTCTGGCGATTTGGTAAATTCAGGAGGGATCTGTCTTGGATCCACAACCAATAATGTTGCAAAATATCATGTTGTAATTTGAGTTTTGATCGAGACCGCTTCTCTTAACATATCTCAGATAATCATTAGTCTTGATTCCCAACTCGTGGTTTGTCAACCCAATCGCGTTTATGCTGTTCGCAATCCAATATTGTTGCGTCTCTATTTGAGGGTTCGTCGTCTTTAGAGGTCTTTTGCTTACATAGAGTACCGACACATACCAAGAGAACTTAATGTCATTACAGATTCATTAGCAAATTATATGTTGGATTGACATCTCACACATAGATGAATATTCAAAATCATAAAGTATAAATTAAAAAACATCACATCATTTGAAAAATAAGTAGCCGAGACAAAACTCATATATATATATATATATATAGAAAAAGTGTGCCATAACATTGTCCAAAACTACACAAAGAAGCAAAAATGTGGGCTACTATGCATATACATCATCGCATAAGACTATACTAAGACAGGGGACTATACTTGTCCCCCTGTACTACATTGTGCTCATGGTAACACATCACTTCTCTAACTACTCACCGTAGCAGATGGATGAGACTCTCTGGCACACCCATCGTCTGCCTCTATAGGTGATAAGGATCATCTCACAATCTCATGGAGGGGACACCCATGGTAAGCCCCCTCAGATGTCTCTCTACCTCATGGAGCCCTCCGACTCAGCCACCTACCTCTACCGCTATCTGAACACCACCGCGTCATCCAAATGGTGACATCCCAGCTGGATGTGTTGTGCCTTGGTCTGCATGATGAAAAACAAACATGTTTAAGATCCCTCGTTGTACCACAAAAAAATACATTTATCATAAAAAATCAAAAACACTTTTTGCGAGGCTACGTTTTGGAATTTACGTGATGCATCCCAATGTTCCCCTTCAGGGAGCACTAAATCCACACTACCTTAGAAGTCCATCCTGGCATAAGGATAGTCCTCCAACATCACAATCTGCCTCCTCCACCATGCGAAGAAATCGACAGTAAAAGAAAAAGATGAGGGCTCATTCCCTAACCGAGGTGAAAGGCTCGTCCACCTTTCCATCCTAGGCTTGGATACATGATGCTCTATCAAAGAAATCTGAGGCCGCATCAAAGGTACTCATTCCAAGAAGAATGATACTGAGAATGACATGTACCCAAATTGTTTATGCCTCCCTGTTCTACATCTGGAAATATGATCTTTGACATTTGCTATAAATCATGCACACCAACTGAAGATCTTCGGCCCAAGACACTCAACTGTGTATGCCATTTGTAATTTGGAATCCAAGTGATGACCGATGCCTCCTGCCAGTTTGGTGATGGTGAATAGGAGATATCGTAATGGAAGATTTCTCACATCCTTAATTGCAATCCTACCACTTTCCTTGTGGGATCCTGACATACAAAACTGTGCTATATAATCATCGATTTGCAAGGGTGTAGCCCAATGCACGTTTAAGATGATCGATGCCCCTGTTTTAGAGAGCCTCGTTAGAAAGTATACATCCTCGATTTCAATCTCTAAAAGTTGAGATCCCACTCGAAAATCCTGCTCATCAACATCTCATAACCCAATCAGATGCTCCAGGAGAAGTATCTCCTTTCGCATGTTCTATATCTTGAAAATTTCCAGTAAACCACAATTTAAGAGCATTGCCCTTGCTTGAGGATCATGCAATGCAGCCATATCATCATTTTTCATGGTCTCTTTCCTTCCACTCGAGCATCTTGGCTATTAAAATCCGTGCAAAACATCATTGTAGATCATTAGTTAAGATCCCAAGTCAAAAGAATGCTTTTTATTGGGCTTAAAGATAAGAAAAAAATTCATTTTTGTGCCTAGCGCCCTCCCGTATACTATTTCAGAGCGTCGGTGCACCTTATACACAAGCACCAGGGTGCCAAAATTTGGGATGGTGCCCCTCCCGATACCTTAGGGGAGCGCCACCCTCGTAAAGCGCCATGGGGGTTCATAAGGGGTCCAAAATAGCTGAAAAAATGCATAAAAACCAAAATAAAAGCATGGAAATGGAAGAGAGGGATCGAACTACCAACTTGGTCTAGACAGAATGAAGAGTGATGATCCGGAGCTCTCGCAATCGACGCTAGAAAAACTGCTCCAAATGGAAAATCTCCAAGTGAAAAAGGCAAGTGAGAATGAAAAGTGAAATGAACTAGATGTTTTCACCCAAGTGACTTTTAACCACTTGCAAAGTAGTTTAATTTTAACCTTTTTTTCACATGAATGTTTCCTTTTATTTGTTTTTTTCCACAATTTATGTTGGCTTTTAAAGGAATTGTTGATAATTGTTTTGCCCAAAATGTATTTTTTATATAGGAACTTAGGAGGCAAAATGTTTTGGTGATCTTGCATTCCTTTCGAGCATAATTTGTCATTCTTTGAGCTCGCTAAATCATGAAGAATTGTCTTTTGGGTGATAGTTTAACCCCTTTTCAGTCCTGACAGACTAACTATGAAAAAGGAATACTCTGACCTCTTCGGTTAGAAGGGTTCTCCTTCACATTATTTTATGCTTTTTTGGGCCTTGGAGACTAAAATTACGAAAAAGAACATCCACAATTTTCTTTA
>ML780169.1:777300-843075 GCA_009831015.1 Picea engelmannii | reverse complement strand
GGGCTACTACTCCCATACATCATTGCATAAGACTATAATAAGACATGGGACTATACTTTTCCCCCTGTACTACATTGTGCTCATGGTAACACATCACTGCTCTAACTACTTGCCGTAGCAGATGGTTGAGACTCTTTGGCACACCCACCATGTGCCTCTGCAGGTGATAAGGAACATATCACAATCTCATGGAGAGGACGCCCATGGTAAGCCCCCTCATATTTATCTCTACCTCGCGGAGCCCTTCGCCTCTGCCACCTGCCTCTACCGCTATTTGAACACCACTACGTCATCCAAATGGTGACATTCTGGTTGGACATGTCGTGCCTTGGTCTGCATGATGAAAAAAAAAACATGTTTTAAGATCCCTCATTGTACCACAAAAAAATACATATATCATAAAAAACAAAAACACTTTTTGCGAGATTACGTTTTGGAATTTACCCGATGCATCCCAATGTTCCCCTTTAGGGAGCACTAAATCTGCACTACCTCATAAGTCCATCTTGGCATAAGGATAGTCCTCCACCATCACAATATGCCTCTCCACCATGCAAAGAAATCAACAGTAAAAGAAAGATATGAGGGCTCATTCCCTAACCAAGGTGAAAGGCTCGTCCACCTTTGCATACTAGGCTTAGATACAAGAGGCTCCATCGAAGAAATATGAGGCCGCATCAAAGGTACTCATTTGAGGAAGAATGATACCAAGAATGATATGTACCCAAATTGTTTATGCCTCCATGTTATACATCTGGAAATCTGATCTTTGACATTTGTTAGAAATCATGCACACCGATTGAAGATCTTCGGCCCAAGACACTCAATTGTGTATGCCATTTGTGATTTGGAAGCCAAGTGAGGAGTGATGTTTCCTGCCATTTTGGTGATTGTGAATAGGATAAATCGTAATGGAAGATCTCTCACATCCTTAATTGTAATCCTACCAGTTTCCTTGTGGGATCCCGACATACAAAACTGTGCTATATAATCATCGATATACAAGGGTGTATCCCGGTGCCCGAATAAGATGATGGGTGCCCCTCTTTTAGAGAGCCCCATCAGAAAGTATACATCCTCGATTTCAATATCTAAAAGTTGAGATCCCACTCGAAAATCTTGTTCATCAACATCCCATAAACCAATTAGATACTGCAGGAAAAGTATCTCCTTTCGCATGTTCTATATCTTGAAATTTTCAGTAAACCACAATTTAAGAGCATTTCCCTTGCTTGAGGATCATGCAATGTGGCCATATCATCATTTTTTGCGCTCTCTTTCCTTCCACTCGAGCATCTTGGCTATTAAAATCCGTGCAAAACATCATTGAAGATCATTAGTTAAGATCCCAAGTCAAAAGAATGCTTTTTAGTGGGCTTAAAGACAAGAAACAATTTCATTTTTGTGCCTAGTGCCCCCCCGTAGACTATTTTAGGGCTTTGTTGCACCTTATACACAAGCAATAGGGTGCCAAGATATGGGATGGTGCCCCTTCTGATGCCTTAGAGGAGCACCACCCTAGTAAAGCACCATGGGGGTTCTTAAGGGGCCCAAAATAGCTTGAAAAATGCATAAAAATCAAAACAAAAGCATGGAAATGGAAGAGAGGGATCATACTACCAACTTGGTCTGGACAGAATGAAGAATGATGATCCAGAGCTCTCGTAATCAACACTGGAAAAACCGCTCCAAATGGAAAATCTCCAAGTGAAAAAGGCAAGTGAGAATGAAAAGTGAAATGAACTAGATTTTTTCACCCAAATGACTTTTAACCACTTGCAAACTAGTTTAATTTTAACCTTTTTCATGTTAATGTTTCCTTTTATTTGTTTTTTTCCACAATTTCCGTTGGTTTTTAAAGGAATCGTTGACAATTTTTTTTCCTAGAATGTCTTTTTATATAGGAACTTAGGTGACAAAACTTTTTGGTGATCTTGCATTCCTTTAGAGCATAATTTGTCATTCTTTGAGCTCACTAAATCATGAAGAATTCTTTGTTGGGTGATAGTTTAACCCTTTTTCGGTCCCGATAGACTAACTATGAAAAATGAATACTCTGACAACTTCGGTTAGAAGAGTTCTCCTTCACATTATTTTATGCGTTTTCGGGCCTTGGAGACTAAAATTACGAAAAAGAAAATCCATAGATTTTTCTTTAAGTTATTTTCAAACTCCCTAAACATGAAAAACCACCGATTTTTCCTTCTCCGGACTCACAAAACCATACATTGAAGGGCTCATCTAGGAACAAACCCTTACTTCTTCCAGTTTGTTAAACATAAGAAGACGAACGTACGAAGGTGAGTTATATCATGCACATGTTATCCTCCTCGAGCTCGTTAAACAAGAAAGAGGTACTCATCTATCTAGATGAGGGGAAAATTGAGGGAAGTGGGTCAAGTGTCTTTAAACCTTTAAGGAAACTTTTGTTGTCTCCCTTGAACATGGAACCTGTTTGCATCCCGCCTCATAATTGGTCCATCCACTCGCCTGTGAGTCATACCAATCCCATGAGTCATGTTACCCCTTCGGATCATCCGAAGAGTGCCCTGATGATCGTCGCACTATGTTTTGGTCCTTTTCTCAAATGAGTCAAAGCTTCCAAGTCTTGTGTCATGCCTCATAATGTTCAAGGGAAGTCTTCTCATTTCAGACCAACCATATATAATACTACTAGTTTCCATTCCCGTGTCAGTCCACATTCATATAATCCACCATCTCATATCACTTTCCTATGACAGTTTCATGTCGATGATGGGGGATACATCAAGACCCCCCTTCGACGAGTCTTTTTCCTGTCAAATTCAACACATTATCCAGGAATTAGACTTAGAAACACAACAATACCTTGGAACCTGCATGCCTCAATGGAAATACTCCTCGCTTTCGACAATGGTTTTACATCAATGACCCCTATTCGATTGATTCCAAGGATGTTCGATTTTAACTCATTATTCATGTTTGTTGGAATGTACTAAAGGTACCTTGGGAGTCATTGACATCATTGGTGATTTCCCTTGTGCTTGTTAACAATATACATCAATGACCAGTAATCAAGCGGTTTTTTCCATGTTCAACATCAAAACAATTATTCACATGGATAGAATTGTACTGTTTTGGGATCCGGGCAAAGACCCTCGGTTGAGTACTCATTGTGTTCCATACTTTTCCCAAGTTGCGATGGATATCATTTGACTTATATACATAGATCCACTTTGTATTGGTCTGTGGCTATGTTCTTGTCATATCATAGCTCCACTGTGTATTATTTTGTTGCTACGATCAGGTCATGTCTTGGAGGAATGGATCCACATTATATCTTTGGTGTCCATATCCATTGTCGATATCATTATGGGTCCGCAATGTATTGGTCGATGGCCATGCTTTGAGTCATTTATATTCCAAGCATAGGTATGCCTGCCTTGGGAATGAAACATATGTTTATACCGTTTGATGTTTTGTTTGCAGCTTCTACCAAGTTCTCCGACTCCTTCATCCTTGCATTGAAGAATCAATAAAGTGTTTCGGCCATTAGTTTCCTCTTCTAACTTCACACTTTGGGGGGAAATATGTTACACATCAAAATCCCACGCTTGCATAATGTGTCAAATGTGGTGCAAACATCATGTTCTAAGTGTCGCATGTGGCGCAAACGTCACATCCTAAGTGTCGCAAGTGTCACAACTAAACTGTCGCAAGTGTCATAACATACTTCATACGCTCTTAGTAAGTGTCGCAACTCAATCAACACCATAGAAACACTTGCCATAATCCCTAAATCATGTTGGAATAAAAATCCCCATCATCTGCAAGTTGAAACATACCTTTCTACCTGGGATTTTGACCATTCTTGGACATTTCAGAAGACTGGTGCTCCCCTGCCTATGCTTAGGGAGCGTCTGTGCTCCTTACACCATGTTAAGGGGGTGCCATTGTTGGTTGAGGGAATCAAGGTGAATCCCATCTTCTTCCAAGGGGAAAATCTGAAGGTTGGGGTTTGTTTGGCTTGAGTCTTACTCCATGGCCATATCCAAGGAAAAAAATCATAACCTATGGAGACATATCCTCAACAAATTCCAAAAATACTCAAGGTGGTTGAGCCTCTCAAAGCCTATAATTTGGAGGCATTTCCATGGTGAAAGGGGGAAAGAAAGAAAAAAAACATCATTATTTTGATCTTGGTTCATTCGTTCAAGGGGTTAGACGAGGAGAGCTTGGAGAGGTTGTTGCGGCATCAATCGTGGTCTGTAAGTATACTCTTTTGGGTTCTCATTGAATATACTTGGCCTATTTCCTTCAAGCTTGTTTATTCTTGCATATGCTTGTCTATTGTTACTTTATCATAGATGAATTTGTTTTACCTAGACAACTAGAGTAGGAGATAGTCATTTCTCTTTGATGCCTATTACAGGTATCAAGTTGCACTAGGGGGTTTGAAGATCAAGCTCACGTATTAGAAGCAACGAGGACAAACTTCATAAAAAGGTACATCATGCCCTTTCTCCTTCTCTCTTTTTGATTGGTTAAAATGAGTTTAAAGGGATGTTAGTGTCCATTTGTAGAGTTTTTGTCTTGGTATAGGGGTCTCGTAATCCAAGGGAAGTTTCACCTGTCTGCATGGGAAATATTATGTAACAGGTAGGATGCGGATAAACCTAGAATATAATAAAAATTAAGAAATTACAGAAATATTTTTCAAATATAGTACGAAAGTGGATAAACCTAATACATCATAAAAGAAAAACATAAAATTACAAAAATCTCATAAAAGAAACAATAACACATGATTCAAAAATTTTCACGTTTGTGTGTGTAATGAAGCTACGTAAAACTTTTAACTTCAATGTTTTTTTCCTTAAAACAAACCTGTAGTGAGGGATTTGATCAAGCCAAATGGATGTGCTTTGAATTCTTTAAAAATGTTCTCCTCGGTGTGTTGAATGAAACCACCTCCTTCCATTTTTCTTGTCGATACTATGGCAGCCCCAATGAGGTGTTTCTAGCCCTAAATTTATTCTGCAAGAAAATAAGAGTGATACACGAGTAGTCCAAACTTTAAATCACAAATACGCATCATTCCCCAACTAGCATAAATGAATGATCCATCCGAGGTTTTTTCTGGATGGAGCCCTCTCGTTGTATTCACAGGGACACACAACAAGGATAGTCTGTCGAAGTATCAACCAACAATGTTTCATACCAATCCGTCCGCATGATTATTCTTTGGATGTGAACAGTTGGACAGATGATTCTTTGGATGCAAGTGGTTGCGGTGAAAGAAATATTCAGGTATCCACTTCATATCCACTTGAGGAGCGGCTGCGGTGAGGGAAGAATGAGATGAAGGAACTTGGGCAACTGCAGTGAAAGGCTTCTTCTTCCCTCTAGATATGATTTTTATTTTTATAGATCTCAATAACACTTTCATTCTTACTCTACAAAGATGTATGCACATGTGATACATTGCTCAGATGCATGCAGGTTTCCACAAGAGGAGGCATCGACTGTAGCATATTTAAACTATAGTGCAACATAACATGGTCCACAACTTCAAGGAGGCATAGTCTGTAGAGTCATTGGAATGAAGAGCCCAACCTACAAACTAATGAATCATGCAATTTATAGAATTTGGTTTTATAAACTAATTTTTAAGTCTGATAAATAGATTTTAAAAAATTGCACACAACAAGGCTTTAATGTCATATCATGATTATTTTAGCGTATGCAAAATCCATTCTACCAGATTAGAAAAATAGAGAAATGTATTGTTTTTCTTGAAAAATTCAAATAATAAATGTATTGGAAAAAACTTAGGACATAATTTGTAGGTTTAATAAGTTTACAACCTTACTAGTTACTAAAAAATGGAATAACTCACAACTTTCTTTAAGAATCATCGTGTACGATAGTCCTTCCTTTATGGTATATCTTGCCTCCAATTTTGATTCAATATGGTCCTGCCATTCTAGGAAGACTTAATTAAAGTCGAGATCATCACTTCCAACTCTTCAAGAAAAAGGGCATTATTTAGTAGCGGTTATCAAGTTTTGGATGAGGGGCTTAAAAAACACGTAACTTATAAGCACTTTGTAGAGATCAAACCATGGTCACATACTTAGATTTCATGTGTTTTATCGTGTTAATGTTGGGTTGAATTGAATAGATATATAGAAAACAATAAATGGAAAAAAGGATGCAAGTAATTATACGAAATGACATCAAATATGGATGAAAAAATGAAAGAAAATGTATTGGTTGACGCTATAAAATTATGGTTTTGTTATAGGTACTTGTTAAATGTTTCTTCAACAATTTATCTCTCACTTTATGTGTTTTTTGGACACTAGGAGTATGTCAATAGATCTTTTCTATATCTCTCATGCCTTCCTTGCCTATTTATATTACATATTGGTTCTTCCCTTTAAAGTACTGAATCAAAACCTTGAGCTCCTAAAGTTGCATGCTTGGATAACAAAGTAGCCGTGATTAAAGAAACTTAGACATGAATCAAGCATACTCTCATTGTTCCTTGGGTTGCTATTATGTGCCTATTTCACATTGTAGTTTGTGAGCATTGGTTCTTTGATGAGCCATCACATGTTTTTTCATGTCATGATGTATTTAGCTTCAAAGAGTCTTGAATATTGATTTCCCCTTATTAGTTAAGATTTTCTATGTGGTATTGTTGTTTCCCATTGGAGTGAATGTGGTGTGTGAATGATTTTTTCTATGTTGATCAATAGTCATCTTCTATGTCCTAATCCTTAAGCCAAATTATACCCCAATAGGTCCCATGATTTATACCATCTTATGAACCCCACTTGGTCAATTTTGGTCAGTTTTCTAATAGCCTCCAACTCTATTGTTTTTATGATTTCGCAAGGAGTATCTCATACGATGGGTTGCCTTTCACTCTTAGTTTTTGTTTTTTAACAGTACAATGAAATTTGTATTTATAAAAGTTGCGCATAGTGCAAAGCGAGTGCATAAACTTGCAAAAAAATTTTGAAATCTTATCCTACAGGTTTACAAAATTGGAACTAAAGTCCATCTGTGTTTCTTCATAACTTGTCTTATGCTTAATTATAATTTATTTAACTGAGTATATTTTTCAAATTGGCCTAAAATATAAACAAAAAAACTCTACATACACTTATGGAGAGTTGGGTGGGTCCTGGGCCTCTAGTTTTGCATTTTTGGACTCCTGTGGGGTTCCATTTAAGTATGAAAGTTGTTGGCAAGCCCCTGGATATGAAGCTTCTTCTAATGATGTTGAAATTGACCTTGAGTGTGAGACAAATCTAGGTCGAATCCCGAGTTCCTCAATTTGTTGCTCGAGTGTTGTGCACTCATCATGCATTTGTTGATGGTTTTAGCTATGTTGGATTGTGATTTTCATAATGGAGAGGACTTGAGCTAAGAGTCCTCTGAGTTGCATCTACAATGATTGGACCATGGTGACCAAGTTGATATGATCCTCGAAACCTCTCTACTTATCCTTGAACCACATTGATTTCCTCTGTCCATTTATACTAGCACTGGGTGTTGCTTTATTGAACCAGAATTCACCAATTTGAAATTGATTGGGATCCTAGATTGCAGACAAGAAAATGAGATATTGAATGTGTAGGAGATGAGGGGCGCGACATTGTGGACAAGTTTAAGAGGCGCATACCATGGGGGATTACGAGACATTCCATATTTATCCATGATGGATTGAGGATGATCACATAAGCTCAAGAGCCAAATCCACGATGAGTCGATAACAACATATGTGCTAACTGAGGTAACTTGGTACGGGAGTGATGTTTAACTAAGAGGATTGAAGGCAAACATGGTTGATTGGGTGCAAGGAAGAGCATAGGGAATGAGTGCAAAGATTTGGAGGTGAAGTTCGCACAGGAGTGAAGTGAATGAATGGAATGTTTAAGAATCTTGGTCATGTAGAAGGGGGATAGGAGAGGGTGTTGTGTGCCAGGGTGATCGACGAGACATGCATGCAAATGAAGTAGCATATTGAGGAGGATAGGTGGGGTGGAAAATCATTAAATCATGTGGCGGTGGTGGATGAAGGGTCCCACCCCAAGTGGAATTTAAATTCAAGTGCAATAAATCCAAGTTCATGGAATCTGGTGGAGTGAGACCTGTCCATTGACAATCAAAGTTCCAACATTTTCATTTATAACTAGATTTCCTTGTGACTCTGCATCCTTGTTATTATGTCTTAGGACATGGAAGTGGTTCATGCTTGAGAAGGTCCGAGTCTCGATCTAAATTTTTTTGAAAGAGTTTTAAGGCAACCATTGGAGGGATGATTTCTTAGTCTAATGTAGTTGATGGTTGATTTGGAATCGCCAATTATGGTTAGAGAGTGTATGCCCTGAACCTTGGCCAGTTGGAGACCCTGTAGAAGAGCAAAGGCTTCCACTTGATTGTTTGTAGCATGTTCTACATTCCAGTGGTAAAATAGCTCTTTGTTTCCTCCTGAGCAAAATATAACCCCTTTTTCTCCTGCCACCCGGACACTCTTAGGTTGTTTGTTATTAGGTGTTTTTGGATCCATTTACGCTACTTCCACCTTTTTTGGGTATAACCAGGCCCCAAACTTCCATGTTGTACAAGAACGCTAGTGTTATGAGGGTTTGGAAGAGGGAGTGCCACATCTTCCAATCTAATGTCTTTGTTGACCTATGTTTTGGAGTAGAAAGAGCGTTGTCCAACCCCTTAAAGTCTTTTCCTTCTGTACATATCTCAACTAAAATTTTCGTTGAAATACAACCCTAAATATGTGTAGCCTTGAGTTACCTCCAATATCCTCCACCAAAGATTATTTAGGGTTGTGTTTTCTTTTCCTTTTGAGCAAGAACCTTACGAACTTGGTTTTCTCCATGTTCACAAATCACACCCCTACCTCTATGAAAATGTCTCTAAGGCTCTAAGATGTGCTTACATGTTGCATATTAGTCTAACCATGAGTGTCACATCATCTGTGCAAAGCAATATCCTGATTATAATCCATGTTATACTCACACCCCCAACCCACCTTTCGTGTTTATCCAATGTTCCGTTTTGTCTATGTAAAGATCGAAAAGTGTGGGGGAAATAGGAAAGCCTTGGTTCACCCCATTATCACTATTGAAGTTTTTGGACAATGCCTTGTTGATTCTGATTTTGGCCTTTACCTATTTGTATACCATCAGAAGTCCCATTACTAGCAATATTAAAGGAATGAAACATTAACAAAATAAAGTACTTTGACATTTGGGTAAACAATATGCATGGAGAACTAATATCTAAATATTCATTTAAGACTAAATCTATCTAATTAAAAAGAAACCAAGTATTATAGTATTTAAAGGTTCATATTAATTTGAATCCATTAAGCATACACTAAAACATAAATTTTAAATCGCTTAAAATTTGAGATTAAAATGATTAAGATAAATTTACACTTATTGATTATACTTACCGATATGCAAGTTATATTGTAATTGGTTAGGAGTCAACAAACTAGTTTGACTTTTAATTAATAATAAAAATTGATTCATTTATAAAGTATAACTTTAGAGTTATAAAAAATATATGTTTTATTATAATTAAATATCAATTTATCTACAATCTTATTCATTGGGTGTGTGAGATGACTTTGAAATGAGTTTTTTTATCTTATTTCTGGTAGTGTTGGATTAAAAATAAAAAATAAAATGGTAACATCACTGCTATTTTTATTTAATTATATTCAAGGCATTCAAGGCATCGAGTGTTATTATCCAGATGTTATGTATATAGACACCTATCGTTTTACAAACCTAAGAAAACATGTTGGGAATCAATAAGTAAACCTCATCCTATCTCCTTTGCACATGTTTATAGAGAAGACAATGAAGTGGCTGATAGACTCTCAAAGTAGGCACTTCTCAAAGATCCTGGGAAGATCTACTATTTCCAGTGCGTTGAGGAACATGAGGGTCCTCTTTTATCACTTGAACTATATTAGATCCTTCGATTTTTTAGTATTGACTTATTACTTACTATTATAGGATGGGATAAGGCTACTTTTGTTATGGACTTTCTTTCAACTGCCTTATTAGTTTACTTGTTAATCCTATCAGCCATTGGGCAGATTGTTTTTTTTGTTGAGGACGTAGTGTGTTTTGGACTTCAGTTTCTGTCAGCTCCACACTTTTTTTGGTAAAGGCACTGTATTGGAGATTTGTTGTATGAAAATTCTATATAAAGACCAGTTTATATTTACCATATAAATATAAAGTTAAATTTTTCTGTAGAAAAAAAAAGTAAACCTCTCCATAATTTGTAGTGTGCACCCCTCATTTTCTCAATGAAACTATCAAATCGATTAATTGTAGACAACTTGCAAATAAAAATGATACCCTCCAGACTTCGTGATCCACAAGTAGTATGGAATCAAAGTCTCTCTTTTTCACTTTTCGTGTTCCCACTAGTTTGATTGAAAACAAATACCGTGTATTTTGGGGGGAGCATCTAATTTGAGGATGCACTTTATAATTCTCCTTTTACATAAAAATTATTTTTCCTAACTCTATATAAGTACAAAAGCATCTTCCCTATCAAGCAAATCTAAAAGTGCATCGATAACATAATGGTAGTGGAATGGTGTACAATAAATTATGGTTTCATAAATTTTAAATTTTAAGTTTTTTTCTTTTAAGTTTTTTTCCATATTTCATTATTTATATTTTGTTTGGAAATATTATAATAAAAAATGAGATTATGATATTGAATAATGGATAATTTAATGTAAATCGTTGCAAATAATGAGATTTCCAAAATAATCGAAATATGCTTTTGAAGGTTTTTGTTGGTTTAGTTATTTGCCCCGACGCATATCTAATTGATTTGGGCTATTTGCAACCCTTACGCCTTCCCTATGATCCAATCTGCCCACCCTTGGAGCTCTATATCAATAGTTCCAGGCTTGTAGGTAGTATTATTTTAGCAGAAAAGAGCCTACTCATATTTGTAAAGATATTCTAAATTTATCTTATTAGTCTCTACAATGATATTCTAATTAGTTTAGAGTGAAATCAATTACTTTTCAAATAGTTTAAATGTATATAAACCTCCTATGTTTTACATATTTACTAACTTCTTATGAAATTTATGTGAATGAGCAGAGTGTGAGGCCATATGTGATTTGTATGGCAGTACCATCTGTTAGCACATGAAATGTTCAGGAGTAAAAAATTCTGACCTCAGTCCATGTAAGAGTCTTGGTGTTCTGTTATCAATTATCATCATGAAGGAAATAAGGGTCAAATGGGTTTCAAACCTGGTTTTAAAGTCATCATTTTCATATGTCATGTCTCAAGGGTTTGTACACAAATTCCATTATGTCATTTTCCAACCGTTTAGAGGTCAAGTCGGAGTTCATATTTATTTGCTGCCAACTCGCCTAAAAGTTCACAACGTACTAAGAAGTACCTCATTGCACTAATCTCTCATCATTGCACCTTGAAAACGTGTCAAGGGAGATTTCATTGTCTTCAACGCTTTCATTCAATATGATTTTCAAAGATTATGTCAAAGAACAATCTCTAACAGTTTCCTTGAAGCACACTATTGGAATTTGAAAATTGGCATTGCAAATAGGCGCTACAAATTGACGTTGTGAACTGGCTGAAGAAGATTGTTCAAGATTGGATGTCTCCCTCTAAGTCTAGCGTAGGTTCAAAAAGCACCAGCCTACATTCAGACATACCAGGGTCATCCTACAACTTCTTTTTGCAAACAAGTTATATTCCCACTGATAATTGTGTGTTGCGAACTGTCTCTTATAACCTTGAAACACCAATTGTGCGTTGCGAACTGGTGGCGCTGTGAACCCTCTGTTTTTACAGAGTTCTCTCTTTTGTTTGCCTACATTTTCACTCAGACTGGATTGTTGTTCCTTTTATCACTCCTACTTGCAATTTTCCCCACTCCATACCATTGTTCTGTATAAGTTTTCAGATAGGTGAACTCTGAGTATATCATCTCTGCAATTCAATCCTAAAAAATCCATGTTTTACTATATATTTCACATAGCATTGTCATAAGATATTACTTGAGGTTTTTAAGATATAAATCATGGACATTCATCAAAGAAAGAAAATACACAAGGGGGGAGAGATTGTGAGAACTGAACCATATGACATGCAACTCATAAACTCTAAACCAATTTTCAAGGAAGTCTTCCAAAGGGTGGGTTGCCTTTTTTTTGTCAGAAAATGCAAAGAGGGCATCCTAAAGTGGCAAAAACGAATTTATATATGTCAACTAATATGGCTACTAGAAGGAGTACCAGAACCAGAAGATGAATACAAAATTATCCTCCACATCAACATCATTTTTTTCAAGGTTTATTGTTTTGCACATAGTTACACCATTAAGTGATGGTTTTGAATCTTGAGTTAAACTTTGCATCTTTTTATGTTTCTTCAAGGTTACTTCAGGTTGAAATAATCTTACAAAATCTTGTGGAAGGTCTATCCTACTTCAGGTACAAGTTTTAGAAGGTTGGAATCTTTTTTCAAGAAAACAGGTTGCTACAGGAAAGTTCGTAGTGCCTAGACTCATTGGCGCTATGAACTGATAATTTGGGACAATTTGTAGCAATTAACACACAACAAAGTCATGTTTTGATCATAAATTTCGAATACCGATCTGGGTTCTTTTGAAATTTGGTGTGGGGAAGAACCATATTACCATTGACTTGTTGACAAAAAATCAGCTTGACCCAGTTCGTAGTTTGCGAGAAAAGTTAAAATTATCACCTATAGGAAAGTTTGCAACGTATGTTGTCAAAGGCATTGCAAACTCTAACAATCTAACAAATTTGAGTTATGGGAAGGCTGCCAACTATCAGGGAAGGTTCAAATGGTTTCCTATGAGTTATTTGGACATGATGGACATGTGCTCCATCTCCAGATCAAGCAACATGACCTATTTCAAAAGGCATTTATCGCAATAGACAAGATCCCCCAAAATAAGAATTTGTTATGTTTTTGTTGGAATATTTTGTAACAAACTCTTAAATGGAGGAAAATCCTATATAGCTCCTTGGTTTCAACCTCCTTAGAGTAGAGAGAGATCATTCACTATATATGAAGTGGATTTTGATAAGGTTGTTGGATTCATGATCCAAGAGAGGAGAGAGTTGGAGGAACAATTTAGCTGATTATTTGTAAGCCTGAGGGCCTGTTTGTAATGAGCATTTATGCCATTAAAGATTCATGAGATTTGTTTATCAAATTGTCTTCTTTGTTTTCCCATTTCTTGTTATCTTCTTGATTGAATATATTGCAGGTTTTGAGGATCAAGGGCTGCCTTTGATTAATGGATCCCTGAGCAACAAAGGATCTGTTGTAGATGGCCTGTTAATCATTGTTTCTGTTCAAGCATTTTTCAATCTATTATGCATAGATGATCTCTACTTAGTAGACTTTATTCTTTTTTTCACCTTTCTTTCTTCTAATCATCGTCATATAATCTCTTAACCTGATATTTAGCTTGATTGCCTTCAATCTGCAAAGTGGTGTCGACTCCATGCCCAATGGTAGATAATTGATCTACAATCAGACTGTTGCCCTTTTTCTTGTTCTTTCTTGTTGATCCACCCTTTTAAATTGATTTAATTTTTCAAATCCTGATGGGTATTAGGCTTGTTCTTAAAGCATTCTAAGAACAACTTATAGTGCTAACATTTTTTATGGCGTTGTCGGGGACGAAGTTAAAGATATTCCCTGGGTTGTACGACAAAGATTACTACCAGTTCGTGATGGTGAGCAAGGATTGGTGACATAACATATTGCATACCTTTTCAGCTGACAACTCCACTCCATGAAGAAATAATATGTTGGTGACTTCACTGATTCAGGACGACAAAGGCCATGGAGGTTATCTTGGCACAGAGGTTTGCACCTCTCAATTTTTCAGTTGTCCCTAGTTTTCCAAATCTAATGCCTCCTCCATCAGAATGGATGGATTATCTTCCTGTTTTCAAAGAAGAGAAGGAGGATAGTCCTGCCCAACAACTTGTTACATTTCATCAATGCATGGATCAACTAGGCATACTTCGTGAGGATGTATTGATGAAAATGTTCATGTACTATTTAAAGGGTGATGCACGAGAATTATATTTTTCTCTTCATGCTTCTAACATATGTTCCTTAAGATATTTCCATGCTGCATTCAATAAACATTGTAAAAGGTACTTTCGAAATGACCTGCTTCTTGAAGATTGCTGTGAAAAATTTGAATCTCGAGCTCAAAGGACAATAGATTTTTCCTCTCATGATGAGCTTTACGAAGGTCTTGCTAAAAAAAAAATTAAAGAAGAGTTAGTTTGTGAAGAAAGCATTTTAAACTCTTCTATTAAAGAGGAGTTTGAAAAAGATGGTCATGATCTACAAATTTTCGATCCCTTGCATTTATCTTTCATACTTCATGTTCAAGATCAACAATTTTTAAAGAAGGAATCTTTAGATCTTGAAATAAGTGATAATCATGTGCAAGAAAAAATTGATCATGAAATGGTTGAAGATATTTTTCAAGATAAAAAAATAGTAGATCATGTTGACCACTGTTTAAATCAACATGTTTATGACATATTTGAAGTTGAACAAACTCCATTTGTTGGTTATGAAGAAGAGAAAGTGTCTTTTCAATAGACTTTTGTTGCAAGATCATACAATGAGCCCATCATTGAAAAAACTTATGAGCAGATTTCTCAAGTTATGTCCCTTAATGGTCCACCTTTGTTTGATCACTATGGAGACGACGATGTTGAAGACCAAGAACAACCATTAATTTGTGAAGATCAAATATTTAATATTTTTAATCATGACTCAAAAAGATTTCAGGAGAGGCGGTGTAGTTCCAAAAGGAATATGCCAGATTTGTTCGGTCAAAAAGAACAAGTTGAAGATTGCCCTAAAGAACATCAATTAGATGAGCATAATTGGTCAAATAAATTAGTCCAACAACTATCACCGGAGATCAACAAGTCTGAATTCACCATTCTTGTACTTGAATCTGCAACAAATATTGCACAACATGTAATCAACAGTGATATCAACCTACAACAATTTTAATTTTTGCAGACAAATCAAATTAGAGAAGATCTAACACTGATCAATTCCCTTTCTTGGATCAACTAGAGGTTTTTTATAAGTTTCAGGATCCAATAGTAGCCTGGATGGATTCATCATTTCCACAGATCCCCAATGTTGCAAGTTTTGGCATCTCATCAATTTGCAACTGTGAGTACATGTTTTTTGTGGAATTTTTGTTGTTCATGACATGGTCTCTTCATGTATTATTACTTAGCTGCAAACAAGGTTTACATTTCATCAGTCAGATGCTTTTATGGATTCATTGGAAAGATGATTACACTTGAGTAACAATTCACTTGATTAGAGTAGGAGTAGGAGTGTGCATAAATAAGCTTTCCATGCAAGTATTTGGTTTTCAGTTTAAGTACAACATTCAATTTGCATTTGGTTTGCAACAATATGTTTTGGTTTCAGAATAAGTTGCAGAATTTTGGGAGGAGGTGAAAGACTCCTTGCCCATGGATAAGGCACTGGAACTGTAATGTTATTGTCAGCTCACATGGAGCATGCCATCCCTGGTGGAGTCAATGTTAGCACATGAAATGTTCATGAATAAAAAATTCTGACCTTAGTCCATGTAAGAATTTTGGTGTCATGTTATCAATTATCATCATGAAGGAAATAAGGGTCAAATGGGTCTCAAACCTGGTCTTAAAGTCATCATTATAATATGTCATGTCTCAAGGGCTTGTACACAAATTCCATTATGTCATTTTCCAACCGTTTAGAGGTCAAGTCGAAGGTCATATTTATTTTCTCCCAACTCACCTAAAAGTTCGCAACGTACTAAGAAGTACCTCATTGCATTAATCTCTCATCACTACACCTTGAAAACGTGTCAAGGGAGATTTCATTGTCTTCAACTCTTTGATTCGATATGATTTTCAAAGATTATGTCAAAGAACAAACTCTAATAGTTTCCTTGAAGTGCACTACTAGAATTTGAAAATTGGCACTGCAAATTGGCACTACAAACTGACGCTACGAACTGGCTAAAGAAGATTGTTCAAGATTGGATTCCTCCCTCTAAGTCCAGCTTAGGTTCACAAAGAAACAACCTACATTCAAACATACTAGGGTCATCCTACAACTTCTTTTTGCAAACAAGTTATATTCCTACTGATAATTATGCGTTGCGAACTGTATGTTATAACCTTGCAACACCAATTGTGCGTTGCGAACTGTCTATTATAACCTTGCAACACCAATTGTGCGTTGCGAATTGGTGTTGGCGCTGCGGACCCTCTGTTTTTACAGAGTTGTCTCTTTTTCTTGTCTGCATTTTCACTCAGACTGGATTGTTGTTCCTTTTATCACTCCTACTTTCAATTTTCCCCACTCCATACCATTTTTGTGTATAAGTTTTCAGATAGTTGAACTCTGAGTATATCAGCTCTGCAATTCAATCCTAAAAAATCCATGTTTTACTATATATTTCACATAGCATTGTCATAAGAGGTTATTTGAGGTTTTTAAGATAAAAATCATGGACATTCACCAAAGCAAGAAAATCCACAAGGGGGGAGATATTGTGAGAACTGAACCATATGACATGCAACTCATCAACTCTGAACCAATTTTCAAGGAAGGCTTCCAGAGGGTGGGTTGCCTTATTTTTGTCAGAAAATGCAAAGAGGGCATCCTAAAGTGGAAAAAAGGAATTTATATATGTTGGCTAAGATGGCTACTAGAAGGAGTACTAGAACCAGAAGATGAATACAAAATGATCATCCATATCAACATCATTTTGGTCAAGGTTTATTGTTTTGCACGCAGTTACAACATTAAGTGATGGTTTTGGATTTTGAGTTAAACTTAGCATATTTTTATGTTTCTTCAAGGTTACTTCAGGTTGAAATAAGCTTGAAACATCTTGTCGAAGGTCTATCCTACTTCAGGTACAAGTTTTGAAAGGTTGGAATCCTTTTGCAAGAAAAAAGGCAGCTACAGGAAAGTTCATAGCGCCTGGACTCATTGGCACTGCGAACTGGTAATTTGGGACAGTTTGTAGAAATTAGCACACAACAGAGTCATGTTTTGATCATAACTTTTGAATGTCGATATAGGTTCTTCTAAAATTTGGTGTGGAGAAGAACCATATTACGATTGAATTGCTGAAAAAAAAATCATCCTGACCTAATTCGTAGTTTGGGAGAAAAGTCAAAATCATCACCTACAGGAAAGTTCACAACGCATGTTGTCAAAGGTGTTGCAAACTCTAACAATCTGACAAATCCAAGCTATGGGAAGGCTACCAATTGTCAGGGAAGGTTCGAATGGTTTCCTAGGAGTTAGTTGGACATGAGGGACATGTGTTCCATCTTTAGATCGAGCAACATGAACTGTTTCAAAAGGCATTTATCAGAATAGACAAGATCCCCAAAAATAAGAATTTGTTATGTTTTTGTTATAATCTTTTGTAACAGACTCTTAAATGGCGTCGAATCCTATGTAGCTCCTTGGTTTCAACCTCCTTGGAGTAGAGAGATATCATTCACTATATATGAAGTGGATTTTTATAAGGTAGTTGGATTCATGATCCAAGAGAGAAGAGATCTGGAGGAGCAATTTAGCTACTTATTTGTAAGCCCGAGGGCCTGTTTGTAATGAGCATTTCTGCCATTAAAGATTCATGAGATTTGTTTATCAGATAGTCATCTTTGTTTTCCCATTTCTTGTTATATTCTTGATTGAATATATTTCAGGTTTTGAGGATCAAAGGTTGCCTTTGATTAATGGATCCCTGAGCAACAAAGGATCTGCTGTAGATGGCCTGTTAATCATTTTTTTTGTTTAAGCATTTTTCAATCTATTATGTAGAGAGGATCTTTGTTTAGTAGGATTTCTTCTTTTATCCACCTTTATTTCTTCTAATCATCATCATATAAGATCTTAACCTGATATTTAGCTGGATTGCCTTCAATCTGCAAAGCGTTTTTTACTCCATGCCCAATGGTAGATCATTGATCTACAGTCAGATTGTTACCCTTTTTCTTGTTCTTTCTTGCTCATCGACCCTTTTAAATTGATTTAATTTTTCAAATCTTGATGGGTATTAGACTTGTTCTTAAAGTAGTCTAAGAACAAATTCTAGTGCTAAAACCATCCTAGATGATAATAAAATTATATTAATTATCTAGCTATGATCCAGGCCTGATGCCATCCATGTAGATGGATGTAACACCATGTTTCCCCCCAATCTGTAATAATGATTAAGATTTAAAGATTGTGATTGATAGACAATGTAATTGTGTTCTATGTTTATTGAATAATTCCAAAAAGTTGACTAGAGGGGAAGCCTTGAAGTACTAGCCATGATACCATAGGTGGGAAGTGGTGAAAGGGAATTGGGAATTACTTGTTTTCCCAAAAGAATTTAACCTTTACTTGAGAAAATATTGATCACCAAATATGCTGGAAGTATTTTATCTTCCTTTGCACAAAATAAATCGATTAATGAGATGAGACACAGTGGTTGGGCAGTTATTCCCGCCTTAAGAAATGTATGCAAGAAATGGTTGGGTCGACTTAAAATGTCTGCCAAAAGTACACCAAAGTGACCCTCAATTTGGGAGCTTGACTCCTGGAAGCTTCTAACAGAAGCATTGGAAGGAACTTGAGGAGGGGGGGAGAAGAATGTTACAGACACATATATGAAAGGTTCAAAACACATGGAAACACGTGAAGAAAAAAAAGGAGAGTATGCACGCTGTGAAGCACACGAGTGCAAGGGAGCAAGAGCGCACAATAACAAAAATGAATATGTTTTGAGGAAAACAGGATGCTTATCTAGTGATCTCAGGGTTGGACTGAAGCAGAGGAATTTCCAAGACCTAAACTTGAGCAGAGAAGGCTGTGAGTTGGTGCTTGTTGGAAAAGGAAGTGGCAGTGGGTAAGGGGAGGGTGCTAAGGGATTGTATAACGGTGAAGGGACTCCCTTGTTCAGAGGAAATCTAGTTGGGAAGTGACCTGGGAAGCTCGTGGTGGACTTGGACTCAATGGGTGAAGAAAATTTCTTTGTTGCTTGCTAATGAATGAGTGTAGCCTTCATTTTTAAGAACCAAACTTGTGAGATATCGTGTGAGTTCCCCTGGTGGTATCATGGCTTGCCACGAGGGTGGCCTATTATGTAAAGAATAAGTGCAGTAGGTTCTATGATTGGGTGGTAGGAAATTCACCCTCAATCAGTTGGTTGGCTGGACTTTTGTTCCGAAAACAGATAAGTGCTCTTGTAGAACTTCTTGTAAATAAATGTTATTTCTTTTATATCTCTGGTTGTGAAAGTTTTGAATGTGATGAAGAATGATTGAATATGAAAATGGTCTATCTATCGAGTAACATCCCAGAAGGGATATTTACCATTGTTTAAGGTATCATAAACCCACATTTTGGGGCAAGTGACCCTATGAAGTATTTGTTCTTTGAAATGGAAAGCTTACACTAAACCTTGATTTTGTGTGCTCGCAGGAACTTCCCCCTTTGTGTTAAGTGCACAGGATGATGGCATAAATCCCTTGAATAGAACCCATATTTGTAGCAAGAGTGAAGGTGAAGAGTTTATTCACCTGGACTTGGTTCCCCTAAGTTTTGATTTACTGAGTCATGGTAGAGGCCACACAGGGCTTAGAAGTTCACCCTTATAACTTTATGTGTCAACTTGATCAAATCCAAATCGTATATCAGTCATATGGAGTAAATATCAATTATTCATCGACATTTGAGCATCAGAAGCACCTTAGAACATGGAATAACCTTGATCCTGATAGGATTAGCCCAATAGTGAAGAATGAGAGTCGGTTGAAGTGCCAGCATTAGAGAAGATTTGCGAGCTTGAAGTGTGTGGAGTTCCTGATGGGGAGAATCCAAAGTGTGAGAACCTAAGTTGGTGTGGACCATGAATTTGACATAGAGCTGAGCAAAGATGATCTTAGTCCTAGAATTTTTGTGTACTTAGTCCACTGAAACTTTGTCAAAGTTTTTTCATCCCCTTAACTATCACACATATCTGGAAATCCTCAGAGATATAGACCATCAAATCAAAGGACTGATAGCTGTTGGATTCGTTATAAATCCTCTGCTCTAAAGGATTCCATCAAAATTATAGTTAGAGTAATTGTGAGTTTCCAAGTGAGTGCATCTAGTTGATTAAAGGTTCTGCACCTTTCTAGTCTGAAAATACCTGGACTATTTTATTGATTCAATAGTGACCATCAAATCAATCAGGGCCAAGAGGCTCAGATAAGATCTGAGTAGTTTGGGAAACCAAAATAAATATGGGTCGTAGATCATATCCAATATTGTCCGTTGGACCAGTCGAGTCCTGGTAGTGTTCGTTAACTGTCACGTGGTGATCCGGATGGATGTCAATGGCCTTCCACCTATTCCAACTGGCTCATTTTTGTAGTTTTCCAGTTAGGTAGTTTTTCTGAATTTTCGGGTCCCCGACTTGCGGGGTCGTTTTGAGGCCCTAAAAAACATTTCCAGGGCTCGCCATGGTTAGAATAAGAACAAAGTTTGAGTCTAATGACAAAATGTGTAGTCCTCGGATAGACCTTTCCAATGGGCTATCGTGCACCTAAAACGAATATCGTATGCAAAATTTATGACCACAGGAAGTTGATGTACTAACTTACCCCAATGGGGCCCACATGACTTTTGGCGCTTCATCTCCTAGGGTTAGGTTTTTGGATTTCTAGGGTTTTGGAATTCATTTTTATTGTAAAAAAGGCTTGGAGAGCCTCATTGTAACGATCTTCTTGCGAATGAGCGCAACTGTCACATCTCTTCTTAGAGATAAGCTGCCACCATTCTAGCAAGTTTGTTTTCAGTCAACATTTTACAGTTTCAGCATGTTTCTTTATTGAATAAGAGCCAATTTTACTGTATCTTTGTTATTATACATTGTGTTTCTGTGTTAAGAATAATAATAAATTGTGTTCATTTAGTTCTGCTCATAAAATCCGGATCAATGGTATCTGAGCGGTCTGCTCCTTGTTGTTCTTAATGAATGTATCCGATGAGGTCAGGGTACAAAGAGTTGGGTCTCAAGATTGTTTCTCTTGAGGACAAAATCTCTCACACGCCCAAGCGACCTCTCATGGCGGGAGAAAATAAAGACAACGAGACAAGATATCCTTTCAAAATGTTGCTTGAGGAAGCTCTCACGCAACAAAGGAATGAGATGATGGATAGTTTTGTGCAAATCCTTCGACGATTACCAACATGCGACACATCTCCCTCGAGAGGAGGCGTTACCCCCTTCAAGGTACACATCAACTTTGATATTCCTATAATTGAAGGTCAGATAGATGCAGATGTTGTCGACAAATGGTTGAATTTGCTAGAAGGGCATTTTTTTGTCCATGACTTTTCGAATAGAGAAAATATTACTTTTGTGCTCCTCAAAGCCATTTCCCATGTCAAAGATTGGTGGGAGACTTTCTATGAGAAAAAGGAAACAGATGAACCCTCGTTATTTACCTTCACGGTCACCTGGGAGTCCTTCAGGGATGTTATTAAGGATTAGCACTACCCCATCGTAACTTATGATGACCTATATACAAAATGGACTACACTGCAACATGAAAGAAACCAAGCAGTGCCAGAGTTCACAAATATCTTCTATACCTTGTGCACCAAGTTGCGTATCAAATATTCTGAGCGACATCTGGTGCTCAAGTATCGTAGTGGTATGCATAGATACATCCAGGCTGAAATGGAGTTTTTGGATATCTCGTCCTTGGGTGCGGCCTACCGATATGCCGTCAAAATCGAGCATAAGATTAAACAAAATATGCGGAAATTTGGGCTTGAGAACCCCTCAAAACAAAAGAAGGGCAACCCCAACCCGAAAAACAAAGGACATAGCAAAGAGTGACAACCAGGCTAAGCCTCAAGCAAAGAAGGACACTGGAAAAACAAATAAAGATAACGGGAAGTGGTGAGACTTCCATAAGAGCCCCTGGCATAACATTGTTGATTGTCGCTCAAAGCAGTCGCTGGTGGATGAGCTGGAAGCCTCATAATCAGATGTGGGTTTCAAATCTGAGTCAAAACCATAAAGGGGGAGACAGATCATTGATGCAAAACCTAATGCCACCATTCTACCACCAAGATCCAACCTGATGAACTAGACGAGACAGAGTGTTAAGAACTTGAATAGATCTACAAATATAATCACCACAAATACTGAATACACAATAGATCCACAGAGCAAGATAGAAGAAACCACACTTTATTATTACCAAACCCTTGAGGTAGTGCAACACCATAAATTGGATCCTATTATGGAAGAGATCCTCTCCTGTTCACTTGCCTCTTCGAGGGGGCATCCTCCTATTGAGCTTCAGCTCCAAATACAATATTTCTCTTCATGTCTCATTAGATTACTTGAACCCCTTTATATAGTGCTACCATCACCTAAGAACATCCTAGAGGAGGAATCTTCTAGAAGTAGAACCTTCTAAGAAGTCCTCTTACATTTATTATATCTAATTACCCATTGTTACACATCAAAATTACTCAATTGGATAAGTGTCGCATATTCCTCCCAATTGTTGTAAGTGTCGCAACTTCCTTACAACTTTCGCAAGTGTCGCAAGTTGGTGACAAGTGTCACAGATGTTGTTTAAGCATATTGCCATAATGACGACACTAAGGAGACACTTAAAACATCTTATGTACCCGATTTGGAGAAAAAGAACTGGTTTACTGGAGTAAAATAACTCTTAACACTTGAAAAGGGCTTTCAATCAAGAATTTTGAGGGTGAACACTCCCCTGAAATAGCCTTAGGAGCGCTGGCGCTCCCCTATAAGGCCCTAGGCAGCGTTATAACGCTTCCTCACCTCTCTGAAGGAGCGCTGCCCACTTTTGAAGCGCTGACGTTCCCCTTAAGCTTCTCTGGGAGCGTTCTAGCGCTCTGATGCCCATTTTGAAGGAGCGCTCCCTAATATGGGTCAGTTGTTAGCCCGGTGAGGAGAATAAGGAAAGGATCTTTCGAGATTAGGAGACAGTTGTACTCGAATTATTGGTTTCATCAAGAGATCCCTGATCTAAGGAGGAGGTTCCCAACTTGTTCTAAACATAACTCAAGAGGTTAAGCTCCTCCCAACCTATATAAGCAAGCTCTATGATGGTGGAAAGGAGGAAGAATTGCTATCATGAAACCTATGATATCATAGGAGACACACAGTCAGCCAAAGGAGAAGTGATCAGTGAAGTTGCTGTTAGCTAGGTTGTGGATCTTTCGAGCAAGGGTTAGATGAAGGGGACTTGACGAAGCTGTCGCATTCACATCTATGATTGTAAGTACTGCTGTTGTTATTCTCATTAATATGACACGCTTGGCCTGTTTCTTTCTAGTTTGTGTATGATGTTACATGAACTTATCATTAATTGATAGATCTGTTTTCAAGCTAATATCAATAGAGCAGGAAGTGGTCGTATCTTGTTTGTCTGCAGAACTCAGCAAGGAGCAAAGGATTGGAGCGCAACTCGGAGCGTGCAGGGAAAAACGTCGATAAAGATGTACTTCTATTATCCTTCTTTCTCATGTGTTAGTTTAGATAAATTTGAAAGGAAGTCAGTGTCCACGTTAAGCATTTTTCTGTCTAGGGTTAAGGTCAAGCTCTTAGAGGCGATCTACCTGTCCGCAGGGAGATTTCCTACAACAGAACTGGTGACTCCACTGGGGAGATAGCCTCAAATCAAAACTTATTTTTTTGATTTTCTCCTCATTGACCTTGTTCTATCCCTTGATCGTTTCAGACCTGGTTCACTCCTCTTTTGATTGGTTTCATGAGCTGATTGGCTCCTTGTCCCATCATACTCAACATAATTGTCGAGTTTGAATTTCAATTTTTGGAATTTTTTGACATTTTTGGGATTTTTAGACCCTGGCGCCCCTGTTCTAGTGTTAACAGAGCACCAATGCTTCCCATACCCTTGCACAGAGCGCTATAATGCTCCTTGCCCTTGGCAATAGAGCGCCAGCCCTCTTTGGCTCAAAAATCTTCCAGAATTGCATTGTTTTGGATTTTGCCTCTATGTTTCCTCTGCTGAGTAACCTTGTGAGTCAGTGTTTCTTCCTTTTCAACCTTGACATCTGTCTTTTGATTGAAGAATAAGCACCTTACTGTTGGATCTTGTAGCCTTCTTCACTATTTTCATTGAGTTTTTCCTAGTGAGTGAAGTTCGAAACCCATGCATTGTTTTTCTCTCCTCATCAGCTGAGTAAAAACCCTGGTGAAGGTCATCAAAGGCCTACAGACCTCTTTATCTTGATTTCAGTCAAGGTCATTGTTCTTCAACTTTTTCTTTTTGGGTGTGAATTTTTTTTTTCTTTGATTGTTTCTTTTCTTTCGCTTTTCATTTTGATTGCAACGAAAGGGTGTATTGTTTGTGTGACTTTTGCTTGTGCTAGTTTGGTTTTCACTCATACAAGAAAGATAATTAGCAAGACGAGCATCATGTTGTATTGATCATCATTCATACGCAAACAATAAAAAAAAACATCTTTATGATTGATTGTGCATATTAGAAGGCATTTAAAAGTTTTTGCATTACATCAGGATTTGATTGAGAAAAAGAATCGTTTGGGGATTCTCCGTATTTGTGCTTGTTAGTGAAAAGAACTCTCTCTCTCCCTTAGATAGACGTTCATCGAAAAGAAATGACTGCTTATCATGTTCGATGCATTCTTTGGGTCTGAGTCATAATTCCATTCGTTTCACTTCCATGCACCCCTTTTGCGTAAAGAACAACCATAAAAATCAACGCTAATTAAAAATTATCTAGAATTTTTTCTTTGCTAGGATCCTCCACCAACAGTAGACTAGGCTTAGTACTTTGGATTAGGCTATGAGCATAACTCTCCAAAGTTTCCAAAACAAACAGTAGCATCTTGAGTTAGGGAGAGTCAAATCTAGTTATCGTATAAGTCTGCCTGGGATCCCCCTCTCACACAGGGGTTACGCACGAGGTTGCATTCAGATAAGCTACGGGGACTAACCCTCCTTGGTTTAACTGATTGTGGTGGTCGGATCGTATCATGGGGATCACTTTGAGGTAAATCCACAATTACTGCGTGGAAGCCTTTTAGTTGATTTCGGGCTTGATACCCTGCCCGTATGTTCGGATCAGACCGTCGACTGTTCCTGCCCATGGGCTGACTGCGAATTGGTAAGCTTAGTGGCCATAATATTTAGGGTCTTACACAAGGTGACGGTGATGGGAAGTCTCACTGTACCTGGAGCAGACATTGGTCAAACTCACTCGGGCTCCTTGGAGGGTAAATCCACAATTACTGCATGGAAGCTTGCACCAAGGCGTAAGTCCGTTAAGCAGGTCACCATTGTAACTATTCCACCCTATCCCCGCCCCTTCTGGACTTGATCACACGACGTTGGATTTCATCACCAACTAGTACGATCATCAAAAGAAGGTCCTGTTTTCTTGGTTGTGATTCTTAGATTCTATTAGCGTATGTTGTTTCTTTTACTTAGTGGACCTTAGGTCGAGTCAGTGTTAATGGCATAGAATCCTAGGAGTACCAATGCATGAACCCCTTCTTCTGGGGAACCTTATACCTTTCCTTCATTTGGAAACTTTGGTCCTCCATATGTTGCCACACTGAGTCTTCTAGGACTCACTATTGGATTACCAGTTTGGTTGTTCCCCACTCCGGTGATCCCAAATCCTCTCAATGTTTCAGTTGCACCTAATACTTTGGATGTTAATACACCATCCACACATCAACCTCACGTTGACTTTTCGCCTTCTTCACCCATCAAGTCTCCTTCCATTTCTCCTTCTCCACCTAGTGAAAGCTCTAAAGCAAGTAGCCAGGTTGATCAGAAGAAGAAGAAACGGAAAGAGAAGAAGAAGAAGAGCCCGAAAAGGACCAAGTCCCCAACAACATCAGATGTTGGCTCTAAGAAACCAGTTACTGTCGATAGTACTGGGAGTGTTGATGAGATCAACAAGATTAAAAGGAAGAATCCAAAACCCAAATTCCCTTGCAGCCTTTGTAAGGGTGACCACTTTCTGAGGGATTGCCTCGGTCTTACCCAGGTCTTAGAAATGTGGTCCTCCACGTCATCGGCCTTTGTCAGTCATGTCGATGATACCCCATCAACTAGTGATGTTCAGGTTGGTAAGAAGAAGAAAACTGTCAAGTTCACTTGCATGTTATGTAAAGGTAATCATTACTCTCACCTTTGTCCTCGTATGGACGAGGCTTCTTCTCTTTTGGAAAAACTTCAACTTCCAAAAGGTTATCGTAAGCTTTCCTCCAACCCATCATTGGTTGAAGCACTGGTCAATCCAGTTCCATCCCTGGTCAGTCCGGTTGATCATGTCGTCAATCTCATTTCCTCCTCGAGTAAACCACAAACCTCAGTAGCTGATCCAATTCCGTCATCGATCAACCCCACTCTTCATCAAAAGAGTGACACCAAAGTGGTCGATCTGTTTTCATCTTCGGTCGACCCCACTCTCCCGTTAGAGAGTGACACCAAAGCGGTCGATCTGTTTCCACCCATCGACCCCATTCTTCCCTTGGAGAATGAAACTCAAGTGGTCGATCCAGTTTTGTCATCGGTCGATCCCATTCCTCCATTGCGGAATGTCACAGTGACTGATCTAGTCCCTTCCTCGGTCAGTCCCACTCTTCCTGTGAAGAGTGCCCAAGTGGTCGACCCGGTTCTGCCATCGGTCGATCCCACTCCTCCTTTGATGAGTGCCAAAGTGACTGATCCAGTCCCTTCTTCGGTCAGTCCCACTCTTCCTCTGAAGAGTGCCAAAGTGGTCGATCCAGTTTCACCATCGGTCGATCCCATTCCTCCATTGCGGAATGTCGAAGTGACTGATCCAGTCCCTTCCTCGGTCAGTCCCACTCTTCCTCTGAAGAGTGCCAAAGTGGTCTATCCAAGTCCACCATTGGTCGATCCGATCCAATCATCAGTCGATCCTACCCTCCTTCTAGAGAGTAAACCCGATACTGCCCATGTTTTTCTTGTTGATACAGACTCTACCATGCCTGGGGGCATTCCTCCTCCTCCTGTGGAACCCCCTCCAAGTACTGACGCCATCCTTTTTGATTGGGGTGTGCTAACTGGACCTCGTCTTCCCTCCCACATTTCTTTCCAGATTATAGTACAGGTTCGTGGTCGGGACATTCCTCAAATGCTGATAGATGAAGGTGTGTCCGTTAGTATTTTGTCTTCTGTTGCTTGGTACGCTTTGGGTTGTCCGCAGCTTGCACCGATTACATAGAATCTGTTAGCTTTGAACAGAGGAACCAGTCAACCGTTAGGGATCCTTCCTCAGTTTCCTATAACTTTGGGAGGGAAAACGGTCTTTATCGATGTCATGGTCGTCCGAGACCCCTTGGATTTCACTTTACTCCTTGGGCAGGATTATGTCTATGCTATGAAATCTCTTGTATCCACCCTTTTCCGTGTGATATCTTTCCCTCACGATGGAAGAATTGTGACTATTGATCAACTTTCATTCATCGGCCCCGACTGGGTTACCTCCCTGAGTGGTTCCTATATGCAAATAGTATCACCCCCTCCGCATGTCAATTATGTGGCGTTGTCTCCCATGACCTCAACTTTCGACAATTTGGATCCGGTAGTTGACATGGTGATCTCTTTGGTAGGGTTATTGGAGCCTGATCTCCTCACCCCTATCACGACCCTCGACATGTGTTCCTTCCAGAGTGATCGTCTTCCATTTGACAAAGATCTCTTAGAAGCCATGGCCGAGTTTTGTCCCCTGACATGGTATCCTTCCAGATTATTATCCTCTTGGAAGCCATGATCAAGAAGCAGGTCACGAGCATAGTTTCTCTTCTATGTGGCAAGATCGTTAAAAAATGAAACAGAGACTTTGAGCATAGTTTTCTTCTCTGTAGCAAGCTCGTTAAAAAATGAAACAACAATCTGGGGATCAAACCTGGAAATTTGAGCATAGTTCTTTTCCTGTGTCAAGCTCGTTAAAAAATGAAACCATCACCTCTCCCTTAAAGTTGAGTCTTTCGCCAGATCTCGTAGATGTCGAGTCGAGTCTTTCGTTAGGTCTCATTTTTGAACCTTCATTTCATTCACCTGTATCCTTTTTCTCCATCTAGTACAGAAATTGGTGACAACCTCAAAGTCGGTGAATGAATTGAAGCTTGGGGGGCATGTCTCCAGCCTTTGATGATCATTCTGGAGTCAAGTCACCATCTTTCAAGCTGGGGGCATACCGAGCTTAGTCTTTGTTCTTTCTCGTGCTCATAAATACATGAGAATGCAACCGGGTAAACTTTTATCTCTTTTTCGGACCCGTATGGATACAAACACACGAAAAAGGAACCCCCCTGGAGTCTCCTTTAAACCCTTTTCAGACTCTCTAAATATGAAAAGATTGTCGAGTGATCTTGCTTCCTTTCACACTCGTTAAAAAGGTCAGAAAGGGAATCTTGCGAGCGATAGTTTAACCCTTTTTCGGTCTCGTTGGACTACTGTACGAAAAAGGAACCGAGAGAGTTCTCTTTTAAGCGTTTTTCCAAACTCTATAATCCCGAAAAACCTTCGAGTTTTCTGTTTTTGGACTCGTTAAAGCACACATCGATAGGCCCATATGGGACCGATCCCTTACTTCTTCCGGTTCGTTAAACAAAGGAAGATGAACTTACCAAAGGTGAGTTATATCGAGCACGTGTTATCCTCCTCGAGCTTGTTAAATCAAAAAGAGGTACTCATCTATCTGGATGGGGGAAAAATTGAAAGGAGCAAGCCAAGCAGTCTCTTGAGAACATCGTCCAACACTTCTTAGAGTCACCCTTGAACACAACACTTTGTCATTTACATATATCATAACCTGCTGAACCTCTGCACTGAGCCAATCCTCCAAGTTTCCTTTCACTCCTTTGGGTCACCCGACGCAAGTCATCGCATCCATCGCATAAGTATTGGTCCATGCCACGTTTTGCTGTTGTGCCTCAGTGTTCAAGGGAAGTATCCGCCTCGAGAGTCAACCATCCCAAATATCTGGTCTCAAAACCCGTGTCAGTCCATGTTCTTTTGATCTACCAATTACATCTTTATATGCGTTTCACGTCGTTGATGGGGGATACATCAAGGCCCTCCCTCGACAAGTCTATTCCTGTCGACTTCAACACATTATCCGGGAATTAGACTTAGAAACTAGTTAGTACTTTGGGACCTGCATGCCTCAACGGCAGGCCTCCTCACATTCGACAATGGGTTTACATCATTGAACTCTGATCGAATGATTCCACGAATGTTCGACCTCAGCTCATCTATTCACGTTCGATGGAATGTACTAAGGTACCTTGGGAATCATCGACATTAATGGTGATCTCCCTCGCACTTGTTAACAGTTTACCTCATTGACCGGTAATCAAGTGGTTTCTGCCATGTTCGACGTCAAGACATCTATTCACATGGTTAGAATCGTATCACACTGGGATTGGTAAGAAGACCCTGGGTTGGGTAATCACTTTGATATATGCTTTGCCCAGGTTGCAAAGGAGCTTTTATTGGACAAAGAACACATACACTGTTACATAGATCCACTATGTATTGGTTGTGGCTATGCTTTGTCATTTCGTAGATCCACTGTGTATTCTTCGTGGTTACGATCAGTCCGAGTCATCAGAGTATAGATCCACATTGTATCTTCGGTGGCTATACCCTTTTATCAATTCAATTATGGATCCACAGTGTATATTATGGCAGCCATACCTTACAAGTCTCGATCACCCAAGCATAGGTATGCCTGCCTTGGGTTTTGAAATATGTCATGATATTTGTTGGATGTTTGTGTGCAGCTTCTGTCGGGTTCTCTGAGTCTATACCCTTGCTTGAACATCTACAAAGTATTTCAGTCATTAGTTCGCATCTTCTGAATTCATACTTTGGGGGGCATTCTGTTACACATCAAAATTACTCAACTGTATAAGTGTCGTATATTCCTCCCAATTGTTGTAAGTGTCGCAACTTCCTTACAACTTTCGAAAGTGTCGCAAGTTGGTGACAAGTGTCACAGATGTTGTTTAAGCATATTGCCATAATGACAACACTAAGGAGACACTTAAAACATCTTATGTACCTGATTTGGAGAAGAAGAACTGGTTTACTGGAGTAAAATAACTCTTAACACCTGAAAAGGGCTTTCAATCAAGAATTTTGAGGGTGAACGCTCCCCTGAAATAACCTTAGGAGCACTGGCGCTCCCCTATAAGGCCCCAGGGAGCGTTATAATGCTTCCTCACCTCTCTGAAGGAGCGCTGCCCACTTTTGAAGCCCTGACGTTCCCCTTAAGATTCTCTGGGAGCGTTCTAGCGCTCTGATGCCCCTTTTGAAGGAGCGCTCCCTAATCTGGGTCAATTGTTAGCTCGGTGAGGAGAATAAGGAAAGGATCTTTTGAGATTAGGAGGCAGTTGTACTCGAATTCTTGGTTTCATCAAGAGATCCCTGATCTAAGGAGGAGGTTCCCAAATTGTTCTAAACATAACTCAAGAGGTTAAGCTCCTCCCAACCTATATAAGCAAGCTCTATGATGGTGGAAAGGAGGAAGAATTGCTAGCATGAAACCTATGATCTCATAGGAGACACACAGTCAGCCAAAGGAGAAGTGATTAGTGAAGTTGCTGTCAGCCAGGTTGTGGATCTTTCGAGCAAGGGTTAGATGAAGGGGACTTGACGAAGCTGTCGCATTCGCATCTACGATTGTAAGTACTGCTGTCGTTATTCTCATTAATATGACACGCTTGGTCTGTTTCTTTCTAGTTTGTGTCTGATGTTACATGAACTTATCATTAATTGATAGATCTGTTTCAAGCTAATATCAATAGAGCAGGAAGTGGTCGTATCTTGTTTGTCTACAGAAGTCAGCGAGGAGCAAAGGATTGGAGTGCAAATCGGAGCGTGCAGGGACAAACGTCGATAAAGAGGTACTTATGTTATCCTTCTTTCTCATGTGTTAGTTTAGATATATTTGAAAGGAATTCAGTGTCCACGTTAAGCATTTTTCTGTCTAGGGTTAAGGTCAAGCTCTTAGAGGCGATCTACCTGTCCGCAGGGAGATTTTCCTACAACACCCATTTATTATATCTAACTACCATAGTGGGTCTTATTTAATAATATAGTGGACCTAGTCCAACTTACAATGAACGACCTTCACTATTATCACTATGGGCCCTCTAGCCCCCCCCACTACCTCTCTAGCTACCTTACACAGAGGAAGGTGAGCACCTCTTTAATTCAGATATGTGGGTGAAAGGCACCCCGTTGCAATTCATTGTTGATAATGGTAGCCAAAAGAACCTCATCTCAGCAGAGGTCATCAAGTGGCTATCCCTACCGACAACGACGCACCCGCATCCCTACACCATTGGATGGGTCTGCTAAGGAAGTGATCTCCGCGTCAACCAACAATGTCGCATGTCATACATAATCAAGCCCTTCAAAGATGAGGTATTGTGTGATGTTCCTCTTCTTGAAGTTTGTAATGTTCTTTTGGGCCAACCTTATTTATGGAAACATCATGTTGTATATGAGTCTAGGACTCACAATGTTATTATTACTTTGAACAATAAATTGTACATGATACTCGAGGCAGTCCCACCGAGTGCTATTTCCTTGATCTCTGCCAAGCAATGCAGAAAGGTCATCTCTCAGAATAAAATTTTTGTCTTCTTCGTGATTCACTCTTAGAGTTAGCAAAAGATTGCAACCACATCCAGGGCCTCCGCGGCTAACCTCTCCACACAACAGAAGCAAGTTGATACAATCATGGAAGAATACACATATATCTTCTCCTCACCTACCGAGGTACCTCTGTATTGTCAGGTCAAGCATCCCATCAACCTAACCCCCGACGCACCCCTACACAATGGGTCAGTCTACCATCGCTCTATGTTATAGAATGAGGAGATCAAGTGACATATCCTAGAATTTCTCCACAAGGGGCACATCCATCCCAACTCATCGCCTCGTGGGAACCCAATAGTGCCGGTGTAGAAGAAAGACAGGACCTGGAGACTCTGCATTGACTACCGGGCTCTAAATAAAATCATAGTCAGGAACCGGTACCCGATTCCACGAATCGACGATCTCCTTGATCAAATCAAGGGGGCCAAATATTTCAGTAAGATTGATCTGAAGTCTAGCTACCACCAGGTCCAAATAGAACAAACAGATGTATGGAAGACAACCTTCAAGTCAAAAGAAGGTCTTTTTGAATTGTTGGTCATCCCCTTTGGTTTGAAAAATTCTCCAACAACTTTCATGAGGATGATGGACGATATCCTTCGACCTTTCACCAATACTTTTGTAGTGGTGTATCTGGATGACATCCTCATATACAACAAGACTTGGGCGGAACACTTGCAACATATTCAACAGGTTCCGCACACCCTGCAACAACACAAACTATATGCCAACTTGGAAAAATGTTGCTTTGGCATGGACAGGGTCCAATACCTAGGCTACATCATTGATCATCATGGTGTGCATGTGGATCCATCCAAGATCTATATCATCTGTGAATGGTTAGCCCCAACCACACTCACTAAGATTCAAAGATTTTTGGGCCTTGCCAATTTCTACCGCAGGTTCATGTTGAGATTCTCCCATATTGCATGGGCCCTCAACCAAGTAACTAGGGGTGGTGGTAAGGAAAAAATTGTGTGGGGCATGTCCCAACAATAAGCATTCGATGATTTGTAGCATCGCTTGTGCTCAACCCCAATACTTTCATTACCAGACCTACAACAACCCTTTGTGATCGAGACATATGCTTCAAACTATGTTGTGGGCACAATTCTCAGTCAGCACAACCACCCCGTGGCCTATCATAGTGAGACACTATCCAATGTCATCTGTAAGTACCCTACTTATGAAAAATAAATGTACTCCATTGTGCAAGCCTACTGATAGTGGAGAGATTGCATTCTTGGGAAGGAGACAATCATCCACACTGATCATAAGCCACTGCAGTTCATGCAGACACAAGGAAAATTGAAGAATGACAGCCATCAAATGTGGTCCACATACTTGCAACAATTCCACCTCAAGGTCAAGTATAAAAAATGAAGTTCAAACCGAGTCGTTGATTACCTCAGCCGACCTCCAGTCGTGACACTCACGACGGTGCTATACTCTTGCGGCCACGAGACCTTTGAGTGGCCCCACCTCTATGAGACAGACCTTGACTTCCCCACCACCTACCAAATGTTAGGCACAAACTCAATTGTCGCTAATTTCCATCTTTAGGACAGGCTGTTGTGCCATTTGGGAAATATTTGTGTTCCATCAAGCGAGCGAGTGAAGCTAATTTTGGAATCCTACTACAGTTGGGTGGCAGGACACTTAGGCATCGAAAAGACAGTGGCAGTGCTATAGAAACATTTCTACTAGCCGAAACTTCGATAGGATGTCAGCAAGTATATCAGGTCCTGCACTGCCTGCGCTATTTCCAAACTGACCACTAAGAAATAGAGCTTGTACACCCCTCTGGATACTCTTGACAGGACATGGAAATCCATCTCAATGGACTACATGTCAGGTCTTCCGTCCACCAAGAGGGGAAATGACTGTGTTTTTGTGGTTGTTGATCGCTTTTCCAAGATGGCGATTTGGGCCGCCTGCAAGAAGAACATCGCAAGAGAGGACACTGCCAAGCTCTTCTTTGAACGAGTCTGGGTACATTTTGGAATCCAACAAACCATTGTCTCAGATCGGGACAATCGATTCATCATCATATTCTAGTCGAGCCTCTGGTCACTGCCTTCCACCCTGAGATAGATGGCCAAACCGAGGTCGTCAATTGGATGATCGTGCATATCCTACACATGTACAATTACAAGCACCCCCGCACATGGGATGAGAGTCTTCCCTATGTTCAACATAGCTACAACCGAGACCTACATAGCTCAACCGACCACAACCCCTTTCAGGTGGGGTTGGGATTCCAACCATTGGGTCCCATGGATGTTGCACTACTCCTTGCGGCCACCCCGACCGACTCGTCGCCTGCTCCAACTGAAGCTGACAAAGCCACCCGATTTATTGAGTGGTTCCAACACATCTGCCAACATGTTCAGGATATTTTACAGAAGTCCAATGGTAAGTACAAGCAACACCATGATCAACACTGGGTGTCGCCTAAGTTTCATGTGGGAGACAAAGTTTGGTTGCACTTGCAGAAAGAACGCCTTACAGGGCCCCACCAAAATATTCACCCACTCCATTATGAACCTTACACCATCACCAAGGTTGTGGGTGACAATGCTTTTGAGCTCAAAATTCACCTTTCCTTGGCCTGCACCTAGTGTTCAACGTGGACCTCCTTCGGTCTTATTTCCCACCATTATTGGACACCTCAGAGATACATAACAATTGAAACCAATAGAGCTCAACCCTCATTGCATGCAATAGACATCCAATGATAATATTGTGGAGACACAGGTCAAGGGAACTCGCCAACAAAGAATTCAACTTTATCGAGTTGTCAAAGCATGGCAGCTCCTGCACCAAGGCAAGTGGCTCACCCGAGGCCAAATTCAACAAAAAAATCCTCATATGATGGGGGAACTTAATGAAATGGAGACCATTGCTTCATAATGGGGGAGGATTGATCTGGATGGATGTCGGTGGCCTCCCACCTATTCGAGCTGGCTCATTTTGGCAATTTTTTCCTAGTTTTGGGGTCCCCAACTTCCAGGGCTGTTTTGAGGCCCTAAACAACATTTTTAGGGCTCGCCACAATCAAATTGAAGGTTAAGTTGGAGTCTGACGACAACATGTGTAGTCCTCAGATAAAACTTTCCAATGGGCTATCGTGCGCTTAAAACGAAGATCGTATGCAGAAGTTACGACCCCAGGAAGTTGATGTACTAACTTACCCCAACGAGGCCCACATGAATTTTGGCGCTTCATCTCCTGGGGTTAGGTTTTTGGATGTCTAGGGTTTTGGCATTATTGTTTATCGTAAAAAAGGCTTGGAGAGCTTCATTGTAACCATCTTCTTGCGAATGAGCGTAGCCGTCACATCTGTTCTTAGAGATAAGCCACCACCATTCTAGCAAGCTTGTTTTCAGTCTGCATTTTACAGTTTCAACATGTTTCTTTATTGAATAGAAGCTAGTTTTATTGTATCTCTGTTATTTTCCACTGTGTTTCTATGTTAAGAATAATAATAATCTATGTTCATTTCATTCTACTCATAAAATTTGGATCACGTGGTCTGGAAAGACCACAGATATCTTGTCCGTTGTTTTGGTTCGATCGCGACTGTTTGATCTGTTGAAAGTGGGGTTTTTGAAAGAAATCGTTTGGAAAGTTTGGTGGAGGAAGAGAGACTTGCGTCTCGAGTAGGATAGTCCAATCGAATATTCATCGTCAATCTCTAAGCTCAAAAATACAGAGGTTGTCGATCTCAATCGGATCCTGACTATTTTTAGGTTTTTGAGGTTGGTTTTCTTTTGTCGAGCCCCGCACCGTATTCTACCAAGATTCCCTTGACCTTATATTTGGTTGTGCCACATCAGATGGTATGCCACCGCTACATTTGCACACACATCCTTACCCTTCTAGCTAGCTTAGATGAAGGTGATCCACACAGAGGTGAAGTGGATAGTGGGTTGATTGACCCAGAAGCTTAAAGGACCATAAATTTGATCCCGATCTCATATCTTAGCATATTTATAGTTGTTGGAAAGCTCTTAAGTAGCAGATTCCATCTAAGGGCTTAGACCTAAGAAATAATAATGGGCATGGAAGAGAACATTTTGACATCCCACCAGCCTAAGAGTGGTTTAGGGGGTTTGGTCTACTACAATGGAGATGCTTTGAATACGTTAAATGTTAGGTGGAGCCAATAGCTCATGGCAACTCAGTATGCTCTAAGAGATTGAATGTTCTACTTCTTCATGCTTTGTCTGATACTCTGCATGCACCCATAAACCCTTAAGAGCAACAACTCCTATTTGATCACCTTGATCAAAGAAGCAACATTCTCCATTGGTCTGGGTATACTGCGTTTAGAGGTATACTCGAGGAACTTTGATGTAATTTATTGGCTTGTTTGAGGCATGCTTTTTTATATTCGCTACTTAACTTTGATGTAATTTATCGACTTTTTTGAGGTATGCATTTTCTGATTCTCTACTGCTCTGTCCCTTTTCTCCAAGAAGTTTCTCTAGTCTCGGTAACAATATATTAAGACTTAAGAGCATGGCCAATTGTTGTGGCAAAAGTATTTCTATGCACTCTTATTAAAAAATATCTTTAGTGGTTTAAAAATCTCGGCTAACAATGTTGGATGAACAAGTTCAAGAAATGAATCATACCAATGCCTGATAGTTAGCAAGAGTATCTTGCAACTCTCTCTCGTCCAACCAAAATTATGATATTGAAAGAAGTTTCTCCAATCTCAATAATAGGTCTCGTGCCAGTTTACCTACTTATTGAAAATTACTTATTTTTATTGCATTTGATCCAATTTAACCCTCGTCCAATTTAACACATATATTGACACATGTGCCTTGTCCAAATTTTTTCCATGCAAGTTTATGCTTGAACAATTTCCCTTGAAAAGAAGTTTCAAAAGGATAGCCTTAGGCTTCACACACTACAAATGTTGAGACCGACATAATAGAATATTTGTCTGTGCATGAATGTCAACATGCAATGTTTGTTAACAAGTGTCCAGGTCAAATTTTTTATACATGGTATTACCCAAAATCTCAGTAAATAAATTCAAATTTTCTTGTAAATTTTATAGTCAAACTTTCTACTTATTTTCTTACCCAATATTATATTGAAAAAACTTTATTGTACTCAATTTTTAATGCATTGATATATATTTATCTTAATTTTATATTTATTAAATATGAAAGAAATCAAATATCTTGAGATATAAATAATTTTTCAAAAAATTTTAACTTAAAATTTTGAAACTCTTTCATTTCTTAACAATTTTGAAATCAAATAAATTTGAACTCTCATATTTTGAAATGAGATTAAGATAAATGGCTAGCTTCGAGATTAAATAACTCTGATATGTCTCTAAGAAAAACAAGTGCCATTGTAGTAACGATGTACCTATTGTTAAGAGTTTAACATAAAACATAAAAAGGCTTATGTAATATAAAACATTAAAAGGGTCATGACATAGAATTTGCCACATCTCTCATCTATGAGTCTCTTTCATGCTAAGGTTCTATAAATACGCCATGTTTCTCGACTCTCTCTCATAAATACACCATCGTATATGATCCTTTAATATCATAACTTTGTCTTCTTCCAACGTCTATGGGTTGTTCTTTCAACCCCTTTTTTTCACAACATAAATTTGTACATATTTTGGTATGGAGAACTAAACCCCCAATAATAACTATTAACATACGTTTTGTCACACAATTTGAATAAGTTTTGCTTTGTTTTCTTGGTTATGGATTTTGTTGTTCAAATTCAAAGCAACCGATTTTGTTACCTTTTACAAATTCTAGTTGTGATTCTCTGTCGAGTTCAGAGTCACATGAAGATAATAATGCATTTGTGGTTTTTTTTTTATCACAATGGTGTAGATTCCTGGCAATATTTCGGTAAAACAAGGATTCATATGCCTATTTTTTTTTTTGTTTTTGTTGCGTAATTTGAGGTATTGGCATGGAATGCATTGGATTGTCTGGGAATAACGTGTTCTTGGTTTTCTGATTGTAATGGTGTCAATCCTTGGCGGGATTTCCTTATATTTTGGTAATAAAGAGATTCAAATGCCTAATGTTTTTCATTTTTTGCATGTAATATGTGGCACTAGCATGGAATGCATTGAATTGACTGGTTTCTTTAAATGAGGGTCGAACAAAGTTCGCAAATATTGTATACTTGAGATATGAAGTGCATTTCAAAGCCTTAAATTAATTTTATACATTAGGCACATTTCCAAGGGTTTTTCCCTAATATATTGTTGTGATTAGTGGATGTGCAAGTCCAATTTGGATATGTTTTATAACAATTGGCTCTTGATCACACACGTTTGCAAGGTAATAAAACTGCCTGCTCAAACATGTAAACAAATTTTTCCATTTATTATATGGAAACACTATTATAGTGAAGGTCTTGAAAATGGAATAATTTTTCTCCCATCTCGTTATTTTTAAGGATTGTTTGTGTTTAGGCTTGAATTGCATTATTTGTATTATTTTATATGCTCCAAATTGTGGGGTTGGTGTAGTTCTTTATTAGTTTGGGTGTATCGTTATCACATGATCAAAGCTAGATAGAAACTCTATTTCTACATGGGAATCGAAATGACAACATGCTTAACCAACGCAAGTAGAAGTAGGGAAGTAGCCAAATGATCTAAATACCAATGAGTGTTGGAAGAAGGAAGCGGAGATAAGTGCCCTAACGATGATCTTTTGTAGTAAGAAAATTGGCTATGGCAGAATAGTTGCTCCATGAATTGACAGAGTACATGTAGTTTGGTTAATATATAGGGTTTGGTTGGGTAGGGATTATCTTAGTCATTTTGTTTTTTTTTGAAAAATAATATTGACAAAAAAATTACTAGAGGAATATTAGTCTTTGGGCTCCTTATTTATTAAAATTGGAAACCAAAATGAACCAAATCGTAATATGTTTGTAGAATTCTATAAAATTTATGTTACCCTAGGAAATCTAGTAAAACATTTAAATAGATTTATACATGTATAGTGTTGTATTCCTATTTCAGAAAGAACAAGACTTTGCAATAGATTTTTACCTATATAATGTTATATTCCCATTCCAGAAAAAAAGGATTGTGCAAGCAAGGATCAACCCCAAAAGGTTGAACCTGCGAAGATGTGAAGATATCAGAGAGCACTAAGTCACTACATGGGGAGAGTACTCTGGTACCTACTTCTAAGCAACCATGAATTGGGTGCATGCTAGCAAATAGTTCCTTCTTAAATATTGGGATGAATCATAACTATGAAAGAATGGATTTTGGCTCAGTAGGTGTTGGATTTAGCTCAGGGGTGTCAAGATACATACCAAGTTAGATTTGGCTCAAGGGTTATTAAGATACATAGAGATCACTGCCAAAATCCTGTCAGGGTAGCGGAGGTGGTGCCTAGGTTGCACTCTCAAGGAAGTGGAGGGGGTGGTTGCAGTGTTGTTAGAGGGTATTGAGAATATGATAAAGGCTACAGAGTTGTCAGAGGGGATTTAGAATAGGATCAAGGTGGTGGAGGTGGTGGTTGGGTTGCGCTATCAAGGTAGTGGAAGCGGTGGCTACATATTTGTTAGAGTTGATCCAAAATGTGATATAGATCAGATAAAAATATTAATACACATGCCCACCCTGACAACAACACTTAAAAGTTGAAAGGCAATGTAATAGAAGCAAATTATTATTTTTATTTATTTTAATCTTAAAAAGTTATTATTGAAAATTTCCTAAGTTCAACATTAGAAATTAAGAAAATTTTAAATTCAAACATGGAACTAATAGTGGGTCAATGAAAAACTCATTGTTATAGTTCCAACCTTCAACTAGAACTAATAAGGAAAAAAAACCCTATAATTCCACTTAGCCTATGAGTTATTCTCTTGGAAAAGTAAAAACCAAAAAAGCATGCAAATAATTATTTCTTCCACTTTTTACAAAGACTACGCTAAAAAAAATTATAACACATCTTTTATTAACCTCCACATGAATGACTACACTTTCTTGGGTTCACTTCTTTGAATGCCATCCATGACCATTCACAAAGAAAGGGGGATTCATTATCTTTTCTTGCCTTGTTTTCATGAGTTTTCAGGTCAAAAACTCTTCTTGGAAATATTACATTGTTGCAAATGTACTCTCAACTCTGTTATTAAATTCCAATATTCCGTCGACATCCATAGTTACTCTAGTCTTATCCCTTCACATTTTAAAGTACCCTTCATATTAATTTATGATAAGTATACCAATTGTTTTAAATAGAAAATCTATTTTAATTATCTACTTTTATTCCAACATGAATGATACATGTCAAAGCGTTAAATGGAAAAAATAAAAAACTTCCACAAGTGCCATTTTTATTTAACGTTATTCAATTTTAGTGAATACATGTTCGGTTATTGGCATATTTTATATGGGTTTTGGTATATGTGAGAATTTTTATAGCTATATATTTCATGAATGATGTTATTCGAATGAATATTTTTTATTTGCATATTGTTTTTGTGCGGTTTGTAATTTATTATTATTATTTTTTTTTTTCAAATTTAACAAAAGTCGCATTTAGTGTATTGTAACAATGAAATGATTTCAAATTTTATAAGAATGAAAACAATTTAAATTGATGTTATAGCATTAAATTTTGATCAACTAAACAATTTATATTGAACCAATTTTAGTTTTGTTATTTTTGTCGATGGGCAATTAAATTTTATTTTCTGACTGTCCAATTCCATGTTGCTTAGAAGTTGGAATCTTGTTGAAAGACTTTTTACTTATCTTCCATCTAGTTTTCATATATTTCCTTGTCTTTTTTAAATTCAGGCATCTTATGAAATAGGAATTTGGGTCGCCTGAGACGTAGTAATCTTTCTTCCCATTGTAAGGCCATATAGAACATAAGATTTACATGACTAATAACATATCAAATAGAGCTAAAATATGTAGCCACCTGCAATTAATAAGAGCAAAGTGTTCCTGTTTGGCTCTCACAAATTTTATGCATATAGAAGTGCATTGTTTACACTTTTTTAAATTAATACATGACGACAAGGCCAACTCATATTTATGAACATTTTTGTGAGCTTAATCATATAATTCCATCCTATTTACTTATTCAATCACAAGATGATAATTCCACAGGTCCTAGGCTAGGTACTAGGGTTAGGTCTAGAGTCGTCGACGTGGTATGGGGGACATGACGGGGATCTAGCGGCCCCCCTACTGTAGTGCACCGTGCCTATGTAGTGACAGCATGGCTGGCCACATCGATACTTCTTGGGCGGATGAAGATGAGCTATGGGCTCAAGAGGGCCTTTTTCTGGAGGACGACACATATCGAGTTTTATATGACTGCATACGCAAGACTTCCCCCGCTACCTCGACAACTGGCCTCCACAATGGTTTGTCTAATGCCTCTAGCAAACAAGTGGCGATACCTCGGGGTCACAGTACTGGATCAGGCCATATGCCGACCACAAGCTTTGTCAGGGAGAAGTGTGTCGATCCCGTGCCTCGAACCTGCATCTTTGCTTTCCTTCCAGGGAGACCTCGACCTCCAAACCCTTCATTTCATCTCATGCTAGTTGTGTGGGAAATGGCTTTGATGTGTAACGCTCCATGTCCACTAAGGATCTGTAAGACTCTATTGCGGTAGCTCGTTCATAGGGGAATTTACCAGGGGCTGTGACTGGTTCTCTGAACGACTCTGTGTGTAAGAATTTTGTTTCTGCTCCTGACACTAGACAAGCTGAGGTTGCTACTTATAATCCGCCACCTCGTGTTCATCCTAAGGTTTCACAGCCTAGTTGTGGGTCAAGTGCTGGTCACAATCGGTTCACCGGCCAGGCTGCTCGACAACACTGTAAACACAAAAGTTTGAAGGTTCGAGAAACCTCCTCACAATGCATAATTGGGAAGGATGTTGCATTGAGTAGGGTTATGAGTCTCTCTGAGAAAGCCTTGATAGGGGAATTATTTTACGTCCGTTTGAACAAGTCACAGGTTGAGGATTGGGTCCTCTGGCAATGGAAACCCTTGGTTGGATATTGTCCCAGATTCAACATCTTGTCCAACCACTGGTTGTTTTTTCACTTCCTATCTGAAGATGACCTCCTGTACATCTTAAAATTTCCATGGATTCTTGGCCATGGCATATTAATGCTCAAACGATGGTATCTAGGCTTCAACCCCCACTCTGAAGTCTTCTTGTGCAGGAAGATGTGGATGCTGCTCCTGGATTTTCCAATTGAATTCTGGTCAGCAACCATCTTTGAAGCCATTGTCAATTCTATTGGAAAGTTTATTTTCTCCGACATTAAATCATTGAGGTGGTGTAACAAGCGGACATCTTGGGTATTGGTGGAGTTCAACATAGACGAGGGGTTGCTTGAATCTATCGATATTGTCATAGGAGATCATGTGTTGTGTCAACAAGTTGATTACTTGAAGGAATATTTTCGCTGCCATAATTGTGGTGTGCCTGGTCACTTGAAGGAAAATTGTCCATCTAGACTAAGGTCCGAGCCCACACAGGTTACTGCCATGGATAGTGCACACCGATCTTCTCCTTCACGACCACCTCTTTTTGAAACGAACTATTTTCTCGGTAAGATGAGAGTTTTCTTCCCCACTTTCTTTTCTAGGTTAACTGTTGATGAAGTTGCCTATTTGCATGCCAATGGGGAGTGGGTTCTTGAGATTTTTGGCGATTTCTGGGAAATCCTCATGAGGAAATTCAACGACCCTGAATGTCGGCCGGGTCCCGCCTCTGGGGGTAGGTCTGATGGAAATCCTCAGCATACCTCCCCTTTTCTTATAACTCTTTCCCTTGACGACCTGAACAAAATTCTTTCTACGATGACGGATAATGAGCCTTCCAGTCTAGGCTCACCCGACCCTGTTACTTCTAGTGAGGTACCTGGGCAAAACCTTTTGTCATTGAATGAAGGGACTTCTATTTTTTTAAGTGAACCAACTGTTCCTGCACCTTCTCCATTTCCTGCTCCCTACCCATTACAGATCACCAAGATTGCTGACGCCCTCTCCCCTAAGGCCCTTTCGATCACTAATGCCTCCTCACTGGACCCTCCCCCAGCTTCCAGATAAAATGTTACCCTCTGGAAGAAACCTCGCCCTCACCTTCCAAAGAAGCCTCCTGGAGCTATTGAAGGAGGTCTGATCCCCTTCCACATGACCCTCTCCATACCCTCCTCTTGAGTTCAAAAATCCTTGGTAGATTTGACTGAGCTTCCCTCGCCCTCGGCCCTTAGAGAAAGCTTGCCAATAGCTGATGTTATCCGATGATTATTATTTCATTTAATTTATGAGTGTTTGGAGGACCCTATAAACTCGCCTCCCTAAAGTTATTACTGTATCAAACTTCTCTTGATGTTGTTTTCTTGCAAGAAACTCTTATGGAGTCAGACAAGGCCAAGAGATTGTTTTTTAAGTGTTTTCCCACATGGAACTGTGTGGTCATGGACCCTAATGGCAGATCAGGTAGCCTACTTGTTGGATGGAATCCTTCTTTAGCTGAGCTATGTGCATGTGGCACCTCAATAGGTATTTTTTTGGAGGGCAGATTCAAGCATTCTACAGAGAAAGTCAAACTCCTAAATTGCTATGCGCCTTATAAGGAAAGGGAAAGTTTCTGGCAACCTATTATAGATTCTAGTCTTCTTGCAGAACATGGCCTTATTGTAGGAGGCGACTTCAATTTTACTCTTTCTTCTTGAGAGGTGTGGGGTAGCTCGGCTAGAGCTGATTCTCTGTCTGATTACTTTTCCAATATGCTATAGGTTGCAGGACTGGTGGATTTAAACCCTACACAACTGTCCCTGATTTGGCGTAATGGCAGGTTGGGCTCGACTGGTATATCTAAACGTTTGGACCGATTCCTATTGAATGAGAACCTCATCACTAACCAATGTTTATATAGGTCATGGACTATTAAATCTACAATATCAGATCATAATCCGATCTGTCTGTAGATTGAATTCTCCTGCCGAAAGGACTGTGCCCCATTCAAATTTAACAGTTCCTGGATATCAAATCCGGATTTTAAATCTCTTATCAAGTCGACATGGGCTTCAATGGCACATTGGACAGAAAATTCCTCATGTGCCCTATTGTGTGAAAAAATAATTTTTTTAAAGAAAATGGTGATTAAATGGCAGAAAAAAAGCCAGGAGCTTCAGTCTGATCTAACACATATTGAAGTCAAATTGTCTGAGCTTTTTGAGAGCCGACCGTCACAAATATTCAAGCATGAGGAGTTAAACCTTATGAGAGCCCTTAAGACTAGGAAAGACAACATACTAGCTATTGAGGAATCGACGTGGAGGCTCAGGAGTCGAGCCCTTTGGCCGAATAAATGGGATAAGAACACCATTTTTTTCCATAAATATGCTACACAAAGGAGGAACCATAACTCAATATGGGACATTTCCAATGATGATGGAAATGTTCTTTCCAATGAATCAGAGATAAAGGAGTATGCTTATAAATATTTTCAGGCCCAATATAGTGCTCCCGAGATGGAAGACATGAGAAAGCAGATACATATATTAAAAGATGTGCCCATAATGTTTTTTGATGAGGAGAGTGATGAAATAGGTAAACCGGTCTCCATTGAAGAAATTGAGTTTATAGTTAACAAAATGCCGAAAGAGAAGAGTCGTGGCCCGGATGGGTGGACACAAGAGCTCTTTCAATCCTTCTTTGACATCATGGGAAAGGACCTTCTTCTGGCCATTGAGGAATCCAGAGTGTCAGGTTTCATCTCAGGCGCACTCAATGCTACCTTTTTCGCTCTTATTTCAAAGATGAGAAAACTTTCCTCCTTTAATGAATTCAGGCCCATTGCCTTATGCAATTTTTCTTATAAAGTGATTTCCAAGATAATTGTAACTCACATTAAGGACAAGCTGGCCTCCTGTATTTCACAAGAACAATTTGGTTTCCTTAAGGATATATTGATTTTCGATGCTATTGGATTAGCCCAGGAATGATTCCACACAGTTAAATACAAGAAACTAAGTTCTATCATCCTTAAGTTGGATTTAAAAAAGACATATGATAATGTAAGTCGGCAATTTCTGCGGTTATTGCTAATCCATATAGGGCTTAAGTGGCAAGTATCACAATGGATTATGGCATGCATTACAAATGTAAGTATGGATGTGTTGATAAATTGTTCTCCTACATCATTTTTTAAAAGTCATCGAGAGTTGAGACAGGGGCTCTTTCACCATTACCGTTCCTTCTTGTTATTGAATGCCTTAGTAGACAGATGAAAAATGCAGTAGATAATGGATCTTTCAAAGGCATAAAGGTAGCTGTTGAGAGTTTTATTTCACACATGTTATTTGTTGATGATATCCTCATTCCGAGTGATGCAAATTATGAATAATGGTCTTACATTCACTCTCTTTTAGGGAATTTCTATAAAGCATATGGTATGGTCGTTAATTGTCATAAGTCTTGCTTCCTAGCTCAGAACATTGCTCTGGATTTAGCATGTAAAATGAGGACTGATTTTAATATACAATTTATAGATTTATTTGCACGACAACCCTTAAACGATGCACTATATAACACAATGCACCACTATAGATATTAGTGCTTGACTAACAATAACACACCAGTGCATTAAATTTAACACACTATTGTTTGGTGCCTTATGTTTGACATAGAGCATCGAGAGTGGTGCATATTACGTTGGTAATAACATTGATTACTTTTTCAATTTTTGCTTGCAAACAAAAAGTAATTTCAATTTTTTATAAATACAAATTCGTTATATATGTTTGTATTTTATATTTTAAATTTGTTTTATCTATATATGTGCCTAAAAAGAATTTTATGTGAATTGAATACGACATCGACACCGAGTGCAGTAGCAGCCTGAAGAAAAACAATTTAGTTCACAAACTTTATATGAAAACATCCACAAGTAAATTTTGTGGAGGTTTTGCTTTGTGAAGGCAAACACAAAGGTCACTCTTCAGTACCTCTCATAATTTAGTGCATAGACTTGATCCTCTGCCACTTCCTCAGTGCTCTAGCTTGTATCTCCTCCTTCACGGGCCGCTCAAATTTTTCCAAGATACCATCCTCGTTATACTTGTACCCATAGTATGAATTAACGTAAATTTGCTTGTAAATTTCATACCTACACCTCCTCTTCTTTGCCTCAAGGGGGCTTATCGAATAACTCTTTGAGGATGGGAATGAATTTTATATCCTCGAAGTATCTTTAACCGAGGCTCTTGCCGATGGCACCAGGCACATCAACTTCATTCCCTTCCAAGTCTGTCATCTTGGCTCCTACTTTGGCATAGTTAGGATTGCCAAGCTCTAAGATCACAACTTCCCAGTGCCCCTTTGCCCTGCTTAAAAATAAAGGACCCTGGTTGATGTATTAATTATAATAATGTGTCAACCTCAAGAATAACCTAAGGTCTATATTGTATATTTAATAAAAGTTACGAAACACAGTTGGAAAAATAACTAATGATCCATAAGCTTTGTCAACATGCTTTATCGCTAAATATTAAGCATTGCCTTAGCCTTGAATTGATCCTCCATGAGATCCTCTCCTTTGTACTTATTAAGAAGATCATGTTTCTTCTTGTCCACAACCATGCGCTTGATCACTTTCTCATATGGAAGGGGCACATGGGAAACATAATATTTCTCTCTCTGTTGTTGGTTTCCCTTGTCTTGCTCTCCCATTTCTTCCACCACATCATTCTCTTCCTCAAATAGGACTAGCTCAATGGTAACAACCTCCCCAATCTTGATCCTCAACCTGTCCCCCTCTAATTAGACTCGATCCTCTTCCGGTCCCTCCACGCTCTTGCCCGCATCTACTGCTGGGGGAGCTGCTTGAATTTCTCTAAGATACCATTTTTGTCATCCATGTTGCCATAATAGCTGGTGTAATTTCACTTGTAAATGACATACCTAGACCTCATCTTCTTCGCCTCAAGGGGATTATTGAATAACTCTTTGACTTTGGGGAGGAATTTCCTAGTCGCACTTGTACACTCGATTGCTGGAAGATGGCATGTTACAATCTTCCAACAACCAATTGTACACATGGGTGTTGATGTTCAGATTGGTAAAGATCCAAAAACCAACCTCACAAGGATAAAATATCCCCCTGCATCTTTGTAGAGGTGGTACTCCCCTGTTATAGTTTGAAAGATATATCTTGATGTTCCTCTATTAAGCTATTAAAAACATGAAATGCTAAGCAATATACCCCAAATCTTTATTACTTGTAAATATAAAGGAAAAATAAAAGTATATTCATCCAAAAAAATTTCTGAGAGAAGGACCACGAATCTTTAAAACTGAAATAAATATATGTACAAAATATTATACAAGAATAAAGAAAACATAATATGAAAGTTGAATGTTCCTCACATCCATCAAAACATCATAAAATTTGATCACATTCATAAGAGGGAAAAATATAAGTCCACAATTTCAGAGAACTTAAAAAGAGTATTTCATTCAAAGCATAAGAGAATATCAAAAGTGAACTTCAAAAATATCATGTTCTTAAACTCAGAGTTTGATAAATCATTAAAGTTTCACCCCAAAATAGTTCTCCGAGGAATTCAAAAAATTAATGATAGTTTGTTTTACAATAAAAGAAAAGGTTTGCATCTGTCCAAACAGACTGGAATGGGGCTCCCGTGGACCATAAAAGAAAGTAGAACATGGATGGACTGTGATGGTTTCTTTATCTCTTGTTATCTACTTGTTGATGTGCCTTTTGTATTCTCCTTTGTTGGAATTCATTGACCAGTTGTAACTACCTCTTCTTGATCAGGTTCGGTTATTTTAGTTAAAATATTTTTTAACCAATTCTCAATATAGTCTCTCGTTGGTGAAACAATTATCTCTTGCCTTGCTTTAATATCAAACAATACATTTTCCAGATCTTAAAATACATTGAAAGTTGGCAATTTATTTATTTTTATTTACATAACTTACCAATCGATTTTGCACTTCAATTTCTGACTACTTGGTCAAGCTATTAAATCTCTCAGCTGATGCAATCTTCAATATGTCCATTTTTTCTTCAATTTGTTCTTTTGTCATATGGATGGAATTTAATATCAACTTTGGGTCTTCAACTTCTCCAGTTGTTCGAGCTAAATCCAATTCAATTAATTTTAAATATAACTCTCCCCTTTTGACAACTATAGTGTCACAATCGACCAATATTTCTTTTAAACACTTTATTCTTTTAATCCAACATGCTTTGAATTGTTTTATGTGGACTACGGAAGGCAAGTCCTATTATTTTCATCTATACTCACTCATACTTGAAACTTTCATAACAAATGTTGTAATTGTTGGAGAAATTTCTATTTTCGAAACACTAGTTCAGTGGGAGTTAACTGACTAGTTCTATTTAGACTTTCCATTTTTACCATCACTATTATGCATGCATGCATTCCTAAGGAAAGCTAACTGCTTGATTGCTTTTCTTAATTATGGAATGCTTTTCCCTATATATGAGTGTATTGCACTCATTCATTGTATCATATTGATCATGATCTATGTATCAATCATCAGCTCATTGGAGTAGTGTGAATATATTTTCTCATTCTTCCATATTGAATCTCTCTTCTTTTCTTGATAAACTTTGTTTGTACTTGCTTTAGCTAGATCTCCTGTACAGGTTTCCATGAAACACTGATATGGTATCAGAGCTATGCTACTTGGAGTAAGCCAGGCAAGCCAAATAATAAGGAAAATCGGGGTTTCGGTGAGCTAAATCCGTGGTTGTAACTTTCAACAATTATTCCTCCCAAAATATTACATTTTTGAAGAAACGACTCTCATTGAAAGTAAATCGGCCCATTTTGAAAGTGGGTTTTCAACCGTTTGGCGAGATTCTTTACCGTTTGCTCAAAAAGTGAGCCGCAAGATAGCCTCCTAAAACTGATACGAATCTGTGGCCGTACCTTTCCACATTCATTGCTCCCAAAATATTATGTTTTGGAGGAAATGGTTCTCTAGGAGAGTAAATCGGCCCATTTTGGAAGTGGGTTTTCAACCGTTTGGCGAAATTCCTCACCGTTTGCTCAGAAAGTAAGTCACAATATCATCTCCTGAAACTGATATGAATTCTTAATTTCTTAATTTTTCACTTGTAGATTGAGAGTAAATTTTTAGGGGTTCTTGGAATCAGTGGGAGAGATGGATATGACAACTATTATACAGTCAAACTTAGTGGTAATCCTCACACCATACAATTATTTTGATTGGAAGCCCAAGGCGACATTCCAACTCAAAAGAAAAGGACTGTATAATTTGACGATGACGACATAAATATAACCTACATCAACGATTGAGAAGATGAGATGGGCGAACCGTAAGGATGAGGCCACATGACTACTTCTTGAATTAATATCCATTGATTTATGGTTTCATGTTGCTGCATGCAAGACTTCAAATGAGATATGGACCACCTTGGAAGGACTCTTTGGAAAGCAGGATGAGATGCGAGGTCATATGCTTGAGGTAGAGTTGAATACCTTAGACCCTAAAAGTTTTGATAATATACAAGATTTTTTTACTAAATTTAAATCTTTGCTATTGAGCTTGAGTGAATGTGGTATTTACAAGTCTACATTCTAACAATCTTGGCCAAACTAGGACCAGAATACACTGTATATGTCTCCAATTTCCATTTTGGCAGATGTCTTTTTGGAACAAATTGGAAAATGCCTACATTGGTTCAGTTCATTGAGTCTCTTACACAAGACTAGACAACACTCATACATATGGGCCTCATGAAAGATCCCAAAGCACATGCACTCACCATGCAGAATGGAAAAGGGTCATTCAAATAGAATAGGAAGGAGGGATATTCCAAATCCTTTAATGATTCTTCAGGTTCCAAAGACTCTTCAGATTCCAAGAAGAATAAGAAGGGAAAGCAGTGCACTTATTGCAATAAACCGAATCATGAAGAATCCACATGCATGAAGAAATAGACCGATCTTATGGCACATGCACTTCAACATAACAAACTTGGAAACTTCATTCCAGAGGGAGTCAAGAAGCAGAAGGAAGAAGATCTTGCTCCTAAGAAAGGTAATCATCATGCTCTTGTTGCAATTAATTCCTCATCTGATTCATGGATTATAGATTCTGGTGCAACCCATCATATGACAGCAAAAGAGGAAGTTTTCTCTTCCTTGAGTCCAGGCTCAAGACCCCCTATTCTCATGGGGGATGATACTCCAGTAGCAGTAGCAGGAGAAGGGAGAGTGGAACTCCACAATGGTAGTTTTGAGAATGTTTTACATGTTCCAAAGCTTTCTATGAATCTTCTCTCAGTATATTAAATCGCTCAGAAAGGTAAAAAGGTTGAATTTACATCAGATTCAGTTTCAATAATTGACATGCATGACAATTCCATCATTGCAACTGGTGAGGTGGATCACAAGTCAAGGTTGTATAAATTCACTAAGTTTTCTGACAATGACTCCTCTATTCTACTTACACATAACAAGAGTACTTTGCATGCACCTCTAGTGCAACATGCATATAGTCTTGTTCTTCCATCAGTTTCAAACATCAGAGATGATTCCATACACTCAGATTCTGTACATGGAAATAAGTAGGTAGTACATCCAAATAAGAAGCCATCGTCGAAGCTTCAGTAGATGCCCAAGAAGGGACATACCACACTTCAGGCAGCAGACAACCTTGCAGGGAATCCATTGGATTCGAGCAGGACTCGATCTCAGCATGAGGAGCCTTCTCATGTATTTTCATCTTCATAACCTGCGATGCCCATGCATTTCTATATGGTTCATTCTACTGATCCACAAAACTACAATAGGGTTGTGGGAAATCCATTATGACAAGAAGCCATGCAGAAGGAGTATGACTCACTCCTATAGAACCAGACTTGGAATCTGGTTCCACGTCCACCAGAAAGGAATATTTTCAGGTGTAGATGGGTCCACAGAATCAAGAAATACAAGGCCCGACAGGTTGCCAAAGGACTTCATCAGATCCATAAAGATTTCTACATCTTCACAAAGACTTTCAATGAGATGAAGTTTCATACTTTGCAGGATCGTCTTGCAGTGAAGAACACAGTTTACTAGCAGCTGTCATTTTCTTCTTTTGATACATTATCTTTTGAGGGGGGGTTTTGTTCCCACGTGGTTTTCCCTCTTTCCTCACTTTTATTCAGTGTTCATTAGTTGCATTGTACATGAGTACCTAAAATGGCCTAGTAGCTGGGACTCATTTTTTACTCCATAGTGATGTTCAGGGGGGGTGTTGGAGAAATTTCTATTTTCGACACACTAGTTCAGTGAGAGTTAACTGATTAGTTCTATTTAGACTTTCTATTTTTACCATCACTATTATGCATGGATGCATTCCTAAGGAAAGTTAACTGCTTGATTGCTTTTCTTAATTATGGAATGCTTTGCCCTATATATGAGTGTATTCCACTCATTCATTGTATCATATTGATCATGATCTATGTATCAATCATCAACTCATTGGAGTAGTGTGAATATATTTTCTCATTCTTCCATATTGAATCTCTCTTCTTTTCTTGATAAGCTTTGTTTGTACTTGCTTTAGCTAGATCTCTTGTGCAGGTTTCCATGAAACACTAACAGTAATAACATCTTTATAGAACTCCTTGTCATTTTCTAGGTCAACTTGAAGGTATTGTCTCAAATTTGTCGTTCTTCATCCCAAGGAAACAAAATTATTTTCCAGTTCCCATGACTCAAGGATAAGAGACATTATTTTTTTGATGTTTTCTCCAACATACCTCCTAATTGCAGCGAGTAGGATTGATATTCCTCTTAGTTTGGAACTAGATTATGGTGTTCCATCGAGACTCTTCCAAGGTTGCGTCATAACAATTGGACTGAAAAATATAGGTGGGGGCATTAAAGCGCTCTCTAATTCTTTAATTTTTTTCTTTTACAACAACATTTTCATTCTCCATTTCTCCAACTAACGTATTTAGGGATTCACCCTTGGCTTCATGTATATGTACAATTTTATACGGTGGAACTCATTGAGGTCGAGTTTTGAACTCAATTTTCCTTGAACATTTTTATTTTTTACATGAATTTTTTCAATTATCATTTTCTTTGAATTTTTGTCGAGCAAGGCACTATGCAAAGTCAGGGATTCCTCTTCAAATTGAATTGAATATTGTCTAGCCAATTCTGTTGCGACTTGTTTGCTTTCTTTAATTTTCTGTTCTTCATCGGGAAACTCAATATCTCCAATATTTGCATCAAGATCCATATCCTCAAGAACAATTTGGTCTTCAGGTACGACTGAACTTCCTCCTTCATTGTTTGTTTGTCTTTTTCTTTTGTTGGTCATTGGAATTTCATGGGGCCACTCCAGACTTCCCTTAGGAAGGTCATGATTGCCTCCATTATCAAAATTGTCTATTGAAGATTCTTTTGTTCTCGAGATACAAAATGAGATTTCTGTTTTGATAGGACACTTTTTTGAGAAGTGTTGGGAGGCTATGTGCTTCTTTTATTAGCAACTTTTCCCCGCTGTCTATATTGATCATTGGTGCTAACAACACTTTCAATATCATATTTTTTTTTCCTCAATAGACAATGCTTAAGGGTTCTGGCTATTGGCCTCTTCTTCTTTGAATACGAATGCACTAGCAAATGAGACACTATAACCAACAAAAGTCATATGTTTCATGAACAACTGGTTAGGGTCAAACCATTTGATTTCATCTACTTTCTTTAAATTAAAGTGATTAAATTTGACTCAGAATTCATCGATATTCACAATATTTTTCAAAATTATCTCTCTAATTTTCTGTGGAAGAGGAATAAATTACTTTTTCCTATTTTCATGAAAGAAATGGGCCCAAAATCTATACTGCTTGCATACTTCCACAAAAAACATCTTATCTGAAACATAAAAATTGAGATACGAAGGTCTTTCATGGGAACAATAGATCCTGATAATACTGAAATGCTCCATTGCTTCAAATCTTCCTTTTTTATTCAAAAAGGATGTTGCTTCTAAAGATAATCTTGATGCATTTGGTCCAAAAACAAGTTTCTTAAAAGAAGAAATGAATGAATTGTGTACTTCATAAAAATGATACATGGCCTTCTACTTCCATAAAGCATGATACCACATATGAACATGGTCAATTTTGTAATTGAATAGTTTGAATAAATGCAATCCTTCAAAAACATGGCAATATGTTATAACAAAAATTAGGTATGAGGACATGTAGATTTTCTTATTCTTTTTTAAGTTTGACAATTGAAAAGATAGTTCACCAGAGATAATCTTCTCCCAATCAAATATTATTTTCTCATGAATAGAGAAATATAAGATATATAGAGCAAGTTAGGGAATGGTAGCCGTGGATTCTTGTCTGGCCACTCCGACGAATAGCCATGCCTATTCTCTATAAGTATTTTTCAATGAACTAACTTGAATGCTTAACAAGTCTTCCAAAACCATTGTAGGGTTTTCAGGATACTCTTGCAAGAGCTCCAATCCACCATTTTTTGCCTTCATAAAATCCTTAGCTTCATCCCCTTTGAACGTGATTGTTAGCTCCAACAGTTTGAGTATTCTCTTGAAGACCAAAGGTGCTAAAGAGATAAGGGAATCTCCTTGTAGTTGAATTTTTCTTTGTTTTTTTATCAAATTTATCAATACACCATGCAACCAACTCTTTGGAGTCGCAAACCTCTAGAAAACAACCTGTTAAAGCAATTCCTAACGTCCAGATTTGGTTTAAATTCCTCTCTAGAGGTGGCAATGAGTTGATGATATCTCTGCATAAATGTTCCTTTCTCTTGGTTGTCATGCTTAATGAAGTTAACAGATTGTTGCACAATTCTTTCAAAATGTTTTTTTCCTCAGAAAAAAGCATAAATTTTGTTCATCCGAAAGGACAAAAATTTACATTCTGTAGGTGCTAGCAGCACAAGCATCCAATGAGTTGGATGAAAGTTTAATGCAGTCATTGAAAAACCAGATTGTATCTAGGGACTCCTATGAGCCAAAAAGAAAACAACCTGTGCATGATATTGTACCATATATTTTTTACAAAAATAATTACAAAGACCCAGTAGTTGGTAAAAATGGATACTGACAACATTGATCTTATAAAGGTGTCAAAACAGATGTTGCAGAAATATATCAGGAAGATCTTTTACAAAAAAGAGGTCCAAAAATATTAGAAGATAGCTATTCACATCATAGACCATCTTCAATCATGGCTTTGCATCTCATCAATAAAAGACCTGTGGTAAAATTAAAAGAAGTCATGGTCCCTTGTTTCATAAATTTTCCATTGACCAAAAGGGAGATGTATTCCAGATTTTGATAAGGAGTCAACTTCAGAATTCCATTCCCTGTAAACATGCTTCACACAAAAAATATCAAATGATTCTAATAGCGTGAATATTTCTTCCAAAAGAGGGAGTAAGAACAAGTTTTGTCATTTTTGAGCTTTTCGAATCCAGTTTATTGCAATCATCAAATCCCCAAATATTTGGATAGACTTCACTCCCCCCTTTTTTTTTCACAAAAACTGGATAATTTATATCATTAAAAAGGTGTGGTCAAGACCACTGAGTACATAATTAGTTTCAAAAATGCCCCATAACTCCCCAAAAAACTGTTGCATACCTGGTTCTACATTGACTATATCTTTTCCCTTGCTAATTATCTAGAAACTTAACCTACTATTATTTTGTAAAGAGTATAACCAGTAGAAAATACTGTTGATACATATACAAAAATAAAACATGGAGATTACATAATGACTTTTGATCAACTACCAGGTTCTTGCTTGATGGTTGGCATTCCTTCTTTTTCCCACTCCTCTGCCACAGGCTCGTTGAGGTCTAGAGGTGAACATACATATGTTGCTGACTCATTCCTTAATCTCTGGATGGAGCTGCATGTTGGAGACGACTATTCTTGGTTCCCTTCCAACTATTCAATTTTGAATTTCATTTCCTCATTCTGACTTTTGATCGCATACACTTCATCCTGTTGTTGGCCTATCAAATTCCGATGCCGAGAAAGCATTTCCAATGCAAAGGAGATAGTGGATCTTAAGGCTCCAACCCTAATATGCAATTGATGACAATCATCATCCTCATACTCCTTCATTTCCCTGCCAGAGACTCGCATGTGAGCATATGACTCCATGTTGTGTGGTTTTGAGCACGAATGGATGGTTGTATCGAAGGCACTTTGTACATTGCATGAAAAAGGGAAGTGGAATGTCTTGGATCAAACATGACTCAATTCAAGTAGTGCATGTGATGCATGGTTGAGGAGCATATGACTAGTGCTTGTGGTGATGAAGAAAGAGATACATAGATGGTAGTAGTACCAAAAAGTGAGTTGTAGAAAAAATGAGATGGAAATTCTAAATTTGCATGATAAGAGTATTGTTGTGTTGTTGTAGATAGATATGAAACAATGGACATGAAGATAGTAGCAACAATTTGAAGAATAATATGAAACAAGAATAAGGTGCATCGTATTCCTTATAGAGTTGTTCAGGTACAATAATGAAAAGTGCAAAGTTGGTGATAGAAACAATGATGAAAGCTGCATTGGGTAGTTGGAGATTTTGAAGTGTTTACCTCATAAGCACGAGGGCATCCTTTCTCAATAACCTAAAGAGTATGATGCAGGAGCATCAAGGATATTTTAAAGATGTCACTTGAAGACACTAGGTGACGCTTGAAGACAATAGTGATGACCAGTAGGGACATGACGGGCGTGAAGATTGTATGAAATGGCATATGCTAGAAAACATGACAAAGCTGTAGAGTGTGACAATATTGCTATAGAATGTGACACTACTGCTACAAAATGTAACATGCTACATAATGTGACACTACTTCTACAAAATGTAACACTGCTGCTACAAAATGTGACAAGCTGCATAAAGTGATAGTGTTGTTGCAAAATGGATGTTGCTTCTACATAATTGATGAAAGATAAATGTGTCAGAGAAACTGCAAAGGTTAAGAGGAAATTTGTCTAGAAGTGTAGAAGCTTGTTTAAAGGACATGTTGAGTGGAATTTGGAAGGTCATGCTACAAGAGGTGAATCATTATAGAAGAAGAGGATGGATCTCAAATAAGAAATGAAAAGGAAATAGTTAGAAATGAAAGGGCATGAGAAGAACTTTTGGAAGCTAATGGTGAATAGTTTCCTAAAGATAAATAAATACAACATGAATGAGGCAAGAAGAGGTTGGAAAAAAGAATAGAGGTGGATCGAAGAAGAATAGATGAGATTTCGAGAGTGATATGAGGTAATGGTTAAGGTTGGCATGGCCTTGGGCCTGAAACCCAATGAGATCTGTAAGCTAATACGTGGCCATCAATCCATTGTATTTATTCTCTACAAAAATGAATAAAAGAGTTCGGGTTTCCATATTAAATCCCTATGCATATGTGTGGATGAGTCAGTGTGATTATATTCTTGTGTTGTTTTGTATGTATGGTTGTAGATTGCATTATATTACATGGATGATTAATATTGTTGGGATGTCGAGTATGGACAAAGTTTGTTCCTATAGAGAATAATGTCATTGTAAATCCCTATCATTATACTTATATGCAGAAATATCAGCTAGCAATGACGTTATTCCCGAGTCTAATAATTGTACAAAGAAGTTTGTTAGAGTGTTGAACCATGAATGAATTCTTTTGTGTATGATGCTCGTGAGGATGAGATATTTTGTTTGAATATAATTTTGAGTGCAGAGACAACCAGAGAATAGAAAAGGGTCTACATAATATATACTCATGAGAGAAGTTTGTGTACGAGAAAGGATAGGTTCCTTGATTTATAAACTAACCATTGATTTCAGGATTGAATGGAATAACTTGTAGGGGGATGCTACCATGAAGAGAGCATAGAGATGTTGCCGAATATATATAACTATTGTAAAACACATTGTATAGGTTGCAACTCTCATGAAGCAGTTTGGAAAATATGGAGTAGATGAGTTAGTGCACACTTGTGTTATATAGTGTCCATTTACTGGTGCTATGGAAGAGTAGACGATGGAGATGCACAACTCCAATTGTTGTAGCTTTCTCTATTTGAGACATTTGTGTGGTTATATTATGCAATAGAAGTTTTAGAACATCTACATTCCCATTTTTGCTTATTTGAAGGAATTTCGTTGTGAATTTACTTTTACAGACATGAGAGTTGGATCCTCATGCATCAAGACACCACACTTGCATAGTCTTTTTAGATTCAAGATAATCTTGACAAGAATACAAAACCGATGAAGTTGTTATCATAAGAACCATCACTAGGAACATGTCACTTCAAGAGTGCGCCGAGACTTCTTGTCATTCTTCTAGGGGAAGGGATATTTCCCATATCCTTATTGGTGGTGCAACTAGTTCCTTCACTTTATCAATCCCATAATTTTCATACCCCACACACCAGTCTTGTATTTTTTTAGACATAGAAAAAGCAACAAGAAGTCATGGTATCTCACAATTATATATAGGTGAAGGGTGAGTATACCAGGTTCTCGTTATTTTCTTGATATTAATGGTTTTTCACAAAAGAAAAAATATATTATTAGTCCCTGCTGAAGGCATAGAGGGACTATAACGATCGATAATTCATTGACTTCCTATTAGTTTGTCCTTTGACCACAAATATTTCCATAATATCTATTGTTGGAACTAGGGAACTAAAAACATTGATTTTTATATAATAAAAAGTACCATATATGTCATGATCTGGTTGGATAACAGATTAGAGGTCTTATTATCGGCTTCGCTATTCTCAATGTTATATATGTTGGCATATCCAAAGTATTTGATCGTATGCGGTCTTTTTGAATAATATATTTTCTTATGAATTGCACGAAGGTGGATTAATGCTAGCATTAGTTCAAATGTTTGTCTTAGTATTTTCTGCTAGCATTGTCTCAGATCATATACAATGTTTTTTTTATTTGTACTAATCATATTGAAATGTTTAGATATCCAAGGTTTACAGTGATCGATAATTCCAAAGTTTATAACCTTGTATTGTGATTTATTTTTTTATTTGTTCTACTATTTTTATTATTACTCCTTTGTATTTGTATTGAAATGTATTGACACTTTTTTTGAGGTGCTTGAATATGCCTGGCAGCTTAAATGTTTACATGACACGAGGTCCTCTGACAACCCTAACAGCTTATATGTTTGCATACCGCGAGGCCCTTAGACAACCTGACATCCTTAAATGTTTATCTAAATGCGCTTCTCGTAGTACATTTTTCCTCAAAATTTTCCATACAATGTTGCAGTGATTTTGGACAATATTGTTGTCCACCACCAGTTGAATAGGCATTGTATGTTTCATCCTTCTTCTAGCCTTGCAATGCAATTTCGTCATTGTTGAAACTACATACATTGTTTACTGGTTTGACGAGTGCTTCTTCTTCACTGGTTCGTCAGTTGTTGCTTGTTGTTGTTGTTTGGTTCACAATTTGACTTGCGCTTCTGCCTTTCATCGTTTCAGAGTAAGTTTCCATGCCATACTTTCGTTTTCTATTTCTTCTTTGTTGTTCAATGTTTGTAGTTTGCAAGTAAGAATGTTTGCTTATTTCTACTGGCATGCTCGTCATATGTTTCCGGTTCCTTCTATGCTTCGGTTGCAGTTTCGTAATCGTTGGTGATACATATGTTGTTTACTGGTTTGGTCGTTGTTGCTTGTTTTCGTCGGTTGCTGGTTGTGATTGTTTGGCTCAAGTTTACGATTTGGGTCTTTGGGGCTACGGTTGGGCTTTTTCAAGCTTTCTCGCTGGTTTGGTGCTTGCTGTTTTCTTTTGTTTGCTTCGACTTTGCAGGGTTGGGGTCGTGCACTGGTAGTTGGAGCTGTTTTTAAAAAAAAATCTAGTATTATTAATTTTTGGGCACTTTACGATGTTCAACCCTTGCACCCACGAGTGGACATGCGGTTGTGTTATTTTCCCTATCTGGTGAGGTCAATATCTGTTCTGCTGTGAGATTTTGCTGGTGCTTCAATGTTGACATGATAGAAAATAGTTGCATGAAAAATGGTTCGAGAAGTACATGTGAAATTGCAATATCCGTTGTTTTTTTGTTAAAATAAAACATATGCAAGCTGCACTTATAAACCATGTATGGTGAAATGTGCCCATATGACAATACATGTTCTTTATCCTCTACACAGACTGGTGTGACCATGATACAATTTGTCTTGTACTTGAGATATGATATGTACAACAAAGATACTGCAAAATTATATTTCCATGTCTGGAAGCATATCTAGGTAGTTTTCCATGGAAAACCAAAATCTTGTATTTTGGGCACATCAGTCTGTGTAGAGGATAAAGAACATGTATTTCCATGGGTGGAAGCATATCTGGATACTTTTCCACAGAAAACCAAAAATCGTTTAGCTATGACCATGCAATTTCGTAATATTTTGTGGCTTGTAATATATTTCGGGCAGGGAAAAAAATTACATATTTACAACTATGGATGGAGAAGCGCAAAGGTTCATGTTTCTGCCTATCTTTTATTCTATTCGCTGAGTCTCATTTACTATATCTACATATTACTTGTTCTCCGGTGCATACCAAATTCCATTCATGTTCATTGTATTTTGTGCGTTCCCACATTCAAACAAACAGACTAGCTGGAGAAAATGACAGAGTCTTCACTACATCGGTCGAAGAGGAGATAGAAAGGTACATGCTTGTACTGTTATTTCATATTGCACTTTTTTTTGTATTTCATTTATTGTTTGTATATGTGTTCACCTAATTTATTGTATGTAGATGTTGCCTACCTTCCTACATAATAACTTCATTACATGTCTTCCTGCATACTGACCTCCTTCATGTTCATTGTATTTTTCCTGCATTGCTACATTTAAACAAACATAATGCTGGAGATGACGATGGACTCTTTGGCAGGAATGTAGATGAGGAGTTATAGAGGTGGATACCTGTACTCTTATTTCATATTCCAGTGTTCAGTTTTTCATTTACTGTCTGTATATTTTTTGTTCTTGTTCTGATGCTTTGCACCCTTTTATTATTATTATTATTATTATTTTGGTTTACCTGTATGTATATACTACATATCTTTCTGCCTTGTATTCTGTTTGCTGATACGTTGGAATAAATTGAACTGTTTTTCTTTCTTTTACATGTCTATCTTCATACTAACTTGCCTTCATGTCCATTGTATATTCGGCGTTGCTACCTTGGAAGAAACATGTTGGTTGGACAGGAAGATGAATTGTTCTGTGCAACAACATAGGATTCTGTGGTACAATATTTGAAAAGGTATACCAACTGTGCTGGTGAATAAAATATACAAACCAGTTGGGGGCATATAATATTAGACTAGAAAACGATGACTTGGTAGCAATGGACCTTTCTGCCCTCCCCATTTCTACTTTTTCCATTTTCTATTATCCCTTTTGCTTTATAATTTCTCTGCTTAGTGGTCTTTCCGAAAATGCTTTGGTGCGCCGGTTGGCAGATTAATGGTTTCACATTTATGGTCACGCTTCTACCTTATTCCATGCTTACCCTCTTTGTCGGTTGCGGGTGCCGGGCGGGCGGGTTCAAGATTGCTCCCTTGGCTTCCAGGGGTCCGCGATATATAGATTGGTCGTTGTGCCCTGCTATCACACCCTATTTACTGTTACACATTTTTCCAGTCAAAAAGGCATACAATTTGAGCTAAGGTCCTCATGTTTCCTAAGTATATTCCTTGACACCCTATTTCGTATTCCATCTCCTTCCACCCTGCATGTGACATTAAGAACTATTATGGACAATATACAATGCATATGTTTGTTTAGTCCTTCTGATGTTCATCTACACATGCTTGCATTAAAAACAATTGGACTAGTGACATGGAAATGAGCAGTCAATCATCCCAAACATCAGCAGACCGACAAGGCCAAAGGTAAAGACGCATACATCCTGTTTCTAATATGTTTACCAAACAAATATCCTCAACTATTTATTACTCAATGGCATGGTGAATATGCTGATGTCATATGCAATACATGGTTTGCATTTCATAGGAAGTATCAACAAGTACAAGCAAGACGTCGAACATAGTGCAGGTTCCACAGACTAAGAGGTGTGGTTGCAAAAATCTAGCTCCATAGTTCATCGAAGCTATGCGTCTACTTGTAGATTTATGCTAGTGAAAAAAGAATACAAAAAAAAATGCACACTACCATTCACTTTAGTTTTCCTGTTCAAAAATTGTCACCAGGTCTAGAGTTGTAACACCCAAAGTACTATCAATAGAGGGCTTGAACAACAGCCGAACTGGACAAGTGTTCATTGGGGACATAATGGTTGTCTATAACACCTACTTGGACAAGGAAAACAAAATTAGATCCATTATGCATGTTGACATGACATACAAGGAGGCCATGATGACCGTCACACTGACTATTCCTACACAACTTGTCCATAAATATGCAGAAAAGATATTGCCGGGTAATGGGATATCCATTATAAATTTTAATATATTGCCCAAAACAATATATGACTGTGGTGATTGTAATCAGATTATTTCACTCAATGAAACAAGTATTGTGGAAAAAATTCCCACTGTTTATTCAAAATATCGTTTCATCTCGGATGCAACTATCAGCCAACTTGCAAGGAGAAATGATATTTACCCAATCAGAACCATTGGCGTAACTGTCACACTGGCGAGAAAACTTGGCTCGCAACACATTCTCCATATAAAGGATGTAGAGTCATACAATGACAAGGCAATGGTACCGTTTTCCATATCCAATTTTGTCCTTTACTTTCACATGTGCATGTATCTTGGGTAAGTTACACAAATATTGCAATGTTCCATCTTGCAGCTGCAATTGTTCAATACCTATTCAATTTTTTTTCGTCAATGGAACAACAATTGCATAAAGGGCAGTTTCCATTTATGCTCTTAAAAAATATAGCAAAGAAAAGGGATGTTAGAGAAATGATCTTTCGCACAACCCAAGAAAAATTTGTAACAGAGTTGCAAGCAAACATAGTACAGGATCTGAAGAAACCAACTAGCTCTACAACTATTGTGCGTATACATCCACATAATCATCCTCACTTTTCTTATACAAATAGCCTTCACCAAATTTTTGCGGCTTGTTTTATTTTATTTATTTATTTTTAGGAGGGGGGGGGGGTGAAGTTGGGTATTATATTGTTCAATGTATTAATTCCTATGCTCGCGTTTCCAGGTTGAAGGTGTTTTGGTTGCATCGAATGCGTACTCGATCCCCTTTGATCCTGTATGTGCAAAATGCAACTCTCCTGCTTCTGCTTTTGCTTTGATAAGTGATGATATGATTGATTGTATGGATGCGGTGAAAAATGTCTTTATATATATGGATATTGCCTCAATGTTGCCATCTGAACCATGGGAAACACAATCGTGCATTGTACAATTAGGCAGCCTCTGTTACAAGATGTGCTTCCTAGGTTGGCAGAATTGTCATGTGAAGCATACCTACAGAAAAAGGCAAGCAATGTCTACATGCTGCGTGACTTTCGAATATACAACAAATTTACCTTAAATGAGGACAATGCAATATTGCATATCGACTGAAGAAGGAAAAAAAAAGACAAGAAACAAAAAAAACATATGAAGCTTTGGCAGGAAATAGAAATATCTCATGGGTCTATGTAATATTTCTTCAACACCCACATGAATGTTTGTCGGACTCGAGTACTTGAGATTGCATGTGCATAAGATTGTTCGGTCCAAAAATGGGAAGCATGGCAACAAACCCCATATATCCCATGGCCCCGGTTATTTTCTTGTGGAAACATATATCAGATGTAAGAGAAAACCAATGCAGCGACGTGTTTTCTTTGTATATCAAATTGTTTGATGCAAAGTTCGATGGGTGTTGCTCTATGGAACCTTGTGGGATCTTTCTTGCGGCATGTTTGGAGTTTAGTTGGTTCTTGGTTGTATGCTTTGTCTGTCAATTTGGATATCACGGAACTCCGAGTGTTGTTTGGAGGACACGTAACAATAGAATTGCAATTTTTTAGCCAGCTAGCCCGCAAGTCTGCCTGTCAATTTGTATGGCGTTGTGACACAAATGTAGTAGTATGTGGCTTGTTTTAACATTTTTCCTTGATTGATGAACTTGGTAAAATTAATTTCTTGGAATAATTTGAAATAAACGAATATATACTGTGTGAAGTCCAATTGTGTTATCATATCAACAAGAGGCCCTTAAAATTCAAATTGATCGTTGTTATGCTTGCGGTGATAGAATTTAAAAAAACTTTGTTTTGTTTCCTTCATTTTTTTTGAAAATAAGAGATTTCACATTCTTTAATAATTTTATGTAATTAAATTGTACAATATCAATATTTAATATTAATAATTTAGTATTTGAAAATAATGTTTTTAGATAATGTTAGATAGTTGATAGGGATGACCATCGGTAAACAATCACAATCTTAAACCCGCTAGTCCTGGAGTCTGTCTATCAATTTGTATATCGCGGAACTTTGAGCTCTGTTTGGAGGACAGGGAACAATAGAAGTGAAATGTTGAGCCAACCAACTCGCAAGTCCGCCTGTCAATTTGTATATCGCGGAACTCTGGGTGCTATTTGTAGGACACGGAACAACAGAGGCCGAATTTTGAGCCCTCCATCCCGAGAACCCTCGATCTAAAACGTGGCTAAGTATGGAATAAGGGATCTATACATGCTGTATAAAATCTCATGTCCATACTTTATAAAGTACATATTTAGTATGTATTACTCGTTTCTTGGAAACTTTCTAGGTGCGGAAGTTGACAGATACACGTGTTCAGATTTCCAGTTACTTTTTTATCACCAGATCGACCGACCGCTTCCCCGTTTCATATTGTACAAACTTCTTGGATCACGGGTTTCCGAATACGCGGGTTTTTCTTTTAAATAAGATATTTAACATCCTTTAATAATTTTATGTAATTAAATTGTACAATATCAATATTTAATATTAATAATTTAGTATTGAAAATAATGTTTTTAGATAATCTTAGATAGTTGTTAGGGATCACCATCCGTAAAAAATCACAATCTTGATCCCGCCAGCCCTGGAATCCGTGTATCAATTTGTATATCACGGAACATTGACAAACGAACTTGCGGGCTGGATGGCTCAACAATAACACCCAAAGTTTCGCGATATACAAATTTGTTGGGTATGTGTTATATTCTTTGCACGAGTGGTAGTGTCTGAACGTATGCACCGGGCACGCAGGGGGGTTAGAGGGGGGCAGCGCCCCTGTTGAAACAGATCTTGAATTTTTTATTCTTAAGGATAAAGGATTTGTAATTTTTGAGTCTTTGCGTTTTTCGGATTTCTTAAAACAAGAATTTCGTCACCTATAAATTTGCGATGCCTTTTATTGTTTATTTTTGAAAAAACTAACGGAAAAAATCTAAACAAATATAAGTTTTCAAAAACTTTTGAAAAAAATCATTTAAAACGGGCAATAATTTTAAGTATGTGAGTTTTTCATTCAAATGTTAAAGAAATCGGGATTCAGGGTTTGCCGTAAACAAATTTTCAAATCAAATCAAATTGCGAAACCCCGATCCCCGATATCACAATACTTTAAGACTTAATTAAAACACTAATTACTTAATTTTCGTTTAAAAGGTTTAAAAGATTAAGTTAATCACATCGCGATATCGGGATTCGTGGATTCAAAAAGATCATATATCTTGTCATCGTGTTTCTCGATTTCCCGATGTATAAAACCCTGATCCATAGTTTATGGTAAGTTAACTAATCATGTTTAGCCTAAATCATGATTAAAAGAAATGCGCCGTTGTAATTTCGCGATTTCGGGATTCGCGATTCCATGAGAACACGAACTCATGCCATCAAATTTCCCGAAATCCCGATTTTTGATTTTCCAATTGACGAAATCTCGAAAAGGTCTAATCTCGATTAATTAACATACTAAAAACGTTTTAATTTAAATTAATACATCACGATTTCGGCAATCAGGGTTCTTCGATGACATATTTCTTCGACATCAAGAGTGTCGAAACTCCGAAAATCAGGTTTTCCAATTTAACTCAAAATTAACACTAATAAACCCACTTTCTAAACAATTTTAAAGTTAATCCATTTTTGAAGTGTTCATTAATGCATCGTGGTCCGATTAAGTATGTTTCTCATTTATTCGAAAATGACGAGAAATCCTAAGTACGCACATTAAATGCATATCTCCGAAAATCTTTTCTGCATTATGAGCTTTTATTTTGTGACAGAGGTACTATTCTCACTATGAGTAAGATATATTCAAAATAAAAGATCGAACGTTTGTATTTCCATTTCAAAGCTAAGTCTTCTCATCCACTCTCTGTCACATATTTTCAAGCTTAACACAGAGCTATGGCACCCAAAAAAGCTCCGAAGAAAAACGAAGACCAGCAAGAAGGCGATATTATTTATGATACTACTCCACTCGGCGTACACTCCGTCAAATCGTGGACTGGAATTTTTGAAAAGCTAGAGGATGAGCTTAAATATGCAGCCCCTGATTCAGAAAATCACCTCCGAGATATTGCCGAGTCTGAGCTTCATAAGGTTGCTGCGCGTCCGAGACTTTTGTCATATACCGATATGATCGGCTGGGCTCTGGATAAAGTGGATATCCCAACAAGAAGCATTCTGAACGAGCAAGGAGCTGTCATCGGCTCATTCAGGCCTAAGCACATTCAAGTAATGTATAAGCTCTCGCCCAATTATAGACACACCTTTAATTCTGAGTTTTTAGCTGAGTTTCAAAGAAAAGAATGCATTGAAG
>ML780169.1:759783-772032 GCA_009831015.1 Picea engelmannii | reverse complement strand
AAAAGTATGATGGAGGTAATGTTTTCTTAGGTAATGATTCGACAACCAGAATCATAGGAAGAGGAAGGGTCAAGTTGAGACTCATAGATGGAAGGATTAGAACACTGCCTGGTGTTCTACACATCCCATGTATGGCCAGAAATTTGATTTCTGTAAGCAAAATGGAAGATGTAGGGGTAAAAACAATTTTTGAAAAGGGAACTTGCATGATGGTTCGAGGAGCAATGGTGTTGATGAAGGGAGTTCGGTTTGGAACTCTATATAAGTTGCTAGGAAGCACTATTAGTGATGGGTGTAATAACTCCTACAGTCTCTGGAGAAAAGGTTATGCTGTGGCATCAAAGACTAGAAAAGGTTATGCTGTGGCATCACCGCCCGCTCACATAGCCGCATGCTACAGCCGAGTTAAAACAAAAACAAAAAAAAAAACACCAAAAACAAAAGCTGCAGAGTTAACCAAAGGGACACATAATACATACAAACAAACATGGTTTCGCCCAGAATATGAAATCTCCAACGCATAATACTCACAAGCCACGATCGGACCAACACCAGCGCCGAGAGCAGAGGGACAGAGCAAAATGGCCAGGCGACAGAGGAAAGAGGTGGAAGAGAAGGATGCGTTTAGGGTTTGAAGAGCTAGGTGTAGGATTTTGGAGGGATAAGAGGGCACGTGGGCCTCATGCGAGGCCCACGATCGTTTGAATTTAAATTTTTCTTATTGGTATTAAATTTAAGTAATTTTTTTTTTGTTTTAAATTTTTTTATTTTTATTCTATTTTTATTATTAAGCACATATTTTAAACCTTTATTTTTATCCCGATTTTTTAAAACATAATATATATAGTATAATAATTATATATTAAATATGTTTATCCTTTTAACCTGATTTTATATAATAATAATAATAATAATAATAAATTAAAAAATAATAAAAAAAAATATAATATTAATAAATAAAGTTATATAAAAAAATTAAATTAGAATGTTAGAGAGTCCATGGGTTTTGAACCCAAGACCACCTACCAAGAGAAACGTCTTAAGAAGAGCACTAACACCAACGCGCCCTCATAAGTCTTTACAAATAAATTCTTATACTTAATAGATTAATGGTAACATTGTATGATTAGAGTGGTATCATTATTAGGAAGATATAGTATGAAGATTAAGACTAACTGGCTTATTATTTGACCTATTGATCCGGAGCCAGCTAATCGAGTTGAATCATAACTAGTGAATGCACCAGAAATCAAGGTAAAGGCTTATTTAGCGCTGCTGATCTTTGTACCCTGAAGTATAATCTCCGATTATCCAAGCGCCAAGCTCACGAGACCGTACACACAACTCATCGAGCCAAGCGCCAAGTCCCTCCACTCCATTCCACCAGGCAAAGTCAACGCTAAATCTCAATGTAGCATTTGACAACGCCAACACTAGGCACCAAGGAAAAACTCACGAGTCAAGCATCGGAGGATATTTAGTTGTAAGCGAAAAGTTAAAAGGACTTAGACTAGGACAAGCGGGAAGGAGGCGACATACGCACTAGGAGAGTAAGCAAGAGGAATTGGCGAGTATGGCGCAAGGCTAGCGTAGCTACAGGGAAAGGGAACCAATAGTTTTTTTTTGGGGCGAAGAAATCAAGCTTAGACGCTTAATCCTAATCCTAACCCAACCAATCCCCTAAAGAGAGTAATGTCTGTTTACAGACAAGTAAAGAAAACTTATGCCTAACCCTGTTTCTCGTTTGAGTAGCACCAATTTGAAACGTCCTTGAACTCACCCGGACAACTTTGGTTGATGCAGGTTAAAGCATACAGGATGGTCATGACTAGAGGGAATCGAGGCAGGGGAGCGTCGTCGCAAGTACCGCCAACACTGCTAGCGCCACCACCACCATCGCCCGAACTAGCTCTCATATTGCGCTCGTTGGAGGCTATAAATGAAACTTTAAGGGGGTGATAACCAGCAGGGAACGAGGTGGAACCCCCACCATCTGGAATGGGTAATCCAGAAGCATCAAGGGATTCAGGGGGAGGACCTCCACCCGAAGACATCACGCGAGAATTGCAGAAGATCAAACTTCCGAAGTTTGCCAGGGGTCGCACCAGTGAACGCGCAGAAGCATGGTTGGAAGGCATGCCAAGGTGTTTTGCCTTAAGGGACTATGCATCCAACTCAAAGGCAAAGATCACAATTTTTCAGTTAAGAGACAACGCCTTGAACTGGTGGGGCAACCTGGAAAGACAACTGCACCTTACCCCAGACATAGTATCTTGGAAACTTTTCGAGGAGAGGTTCCGAAGGAAATATCTACCAGCGTACTACGAGGAACAACAGGTAGGGGCGTTTCATGCCTTAGTACAGGGAAACATAACTGTAGAAGAATATGAGATCAAATTTATGAAATTGGTAAAATATGTTTCATATATGGATAATGACCAATGACAGGCAGAGCGCTTCGTCTATGGATTGAACCCTAAGATAAGAGCTATGGTGCAGATGTGGAAACCGTCTTCAGTAGCGGAAGCAGTGGAAAATGTACGTTATGCGGAGGAACACATGAACTTAACTGGGGGTACAAGACCGACATTTCCGCATCGTCCTGGATTCGTAGGGAAGGCCCCGAGGACATTTCCCAGGGGAGGGGGCTCAAGGCCATCGCCATATGGTAACAGAGTCGTGCCAAGGACAGTAGCAGCAAGGATTTCAATGGAAGCGAGTGCAACATCTCGTTCATCGCCAACAACGCGGACAGGTCCACGACCATCTCAGGGAACAACTAGTAGGGGCAAGGGTTCCAGGGGAAGAAACTCATTTCAGAGACAGTCACATAACAGTGCACATGTCCAATCTTGTGTTACCTGTTGGGGGTGCGGAGGACCCCATTACCAGCGTGACTACCCAGAGTTACAATCATGGTTCGTGCATAGAGAAGGAAAGACACCGATGGGGAGAGCAAGTAGCAGCCACCAGATTTATGCAGCGGTTAATAATCGCCAGGCTGAACATCAATCCACGGTGGTGGAGTCATCAGGTACGCTAAATCATATCAATGTTAAGATTTTATTTGATTATGGTGCTACAGATAGTTTCATATCACCATCTGCATTAGAAAAGAGTGGGCTGGCAACCTACAAGCACGATGACTTTAAACAAGTCGAGATGGCTTCGGGGGAAAAACAAGCAGTAGGACCTAGTGTTGATAATTGTATAGTAGACCTGGGAGTATGTACTACCAGGTTGAAGGTATACATCACTGCTCTCGGGGCGTATGACCTAATCATTGGAATGGATTGATTAGCAGCTCACCGAGCCTTGGTAGATTGTTTCGCAAAGAGGGTGTTTTGTGTCGACGATGAAGGAAGACCAGTAGAGATCCAGGGTGTATGGAGAAAAGTGTCGTTACGCTTTATATCAACTATGAAGGTTAAGCGATGCTTGAGGCAAGGGTGTCGACTTTATGTAGTGGAAGTAGTGAATGAAAGGAAGGGACCCTCATTGGATCAGTACCCGGTATTGTTAGAATTTAAGGATGTTTTTCCGAACGAGTTACCAGGATTACCTCCTGAGAGGGAGCTTGATTTTACTATTGAGCTAAAACTTGGTGCATAACCAATCTCCAAGACTCCGTATCAGATGACAGCGTCGAAACTTTGTGAATTGCAAATGCAGTTGAAAGAGTTACTGGACTTAGGGCTAATAAGGCCCAGTGTCTCACCTTGGGGCACACCAGTAATTTTTGTAAAGAAGAATGATGGATCCTTGCGACTGTGTATAGACTACAGGGACTTGAACCGTGCTACAGTGAAAAATAGGTACCCAATGCCGCGAATAGATGACCTCTTCGATCAGATGAAAGGAACAACGGTATTCTCAAAGATCGATTTGTGATTAGGGTATCATCAGTTAAGGATTAAGGAAGGAGATATCCCAAAAACTGTCTTTCGAACTCGGTTTGGACATTACGAGTTCGTCGTAGTACCTTTCGGATTGACCAATGCACCGGAAGTATTCATGAGCCTCATGAACGACGTATTCCGGAAGTACTTAGATCGATTTATACAAGTCTTTCTAGATGACATCCTTATCTATTCAAAGAACGAAAGAGAACATGAGGAACACTTGCGAGTAGTGTTGTCCTGCCTTAGAGAGAACAAATTGTATGGGAAGCTGTCAAAGTGTTCCTTCTTCCAGAAAGAGATTCATTATTTAGGTCATATCATTTCCGACGAAGGAATCTCTGTGGACCTAGAAAAGGTAAAGACCATTATGGAGTGGCCAGTGCCGAAAAATGCCTATGAGGTGAGAAGCTTCATGGGGCTAGCAGGTTATTACCAGAGATTTGTGGAAGGATTATCAAAAATAGCGAAACCCATCACCACTTTGCAATGCAAGGGGGTCAGGTATGAATGGACAAAAGAATGTGATAGTGCATTCATTAAGCTTAAGAGGTTACTAACTAGTGCGCCAATTCTACGAGTGTCGGATATGGAAAATGACTTCACAATCTGCATGGATGCCTCGAAGCAAGGGTTGGGGGCCGTGCTAATGCAGGATGGAGGAGTGATAGCTTATGCGTCAAGGAAGTTGAAGAAACATGAAGAGCTATACACGACTCATGATTTAGAGTTGGCAGCTGTAATGCTAGCTCTAAAAATTTGGAGGCACTATCTTGTGGGGCGAAACTTTGAGCTCAAAACGAACCATCAAAGTTTAAAACATCTCTTCACTCAAAGAGATCTGAATGCCAGGCAAAGGCGATGGAGTGAGTTTATGAGTGAGTACGATTTTGGTATTTCGTACATCAAGGGAAAGAAAAATGTGGTCGCAGATGCCTTGAGTAGGAGACCACGTATCTTCTCATTGGTACCCTTAAAGGTCAATCTGAGAGAACATGTGTTGACACAACTCCAAGGAGACAATTGGTATTTAAAGGTTACTTCAAACCTCTAGAGCGAGAGGTGGTTAAATCCAAAGTATGAAGGATATAGTCTAGAAGCAAATAGATTGTTAAGATATCGATGAAGGATGTACATCCCTGAGAATGGGGATATTCAAAGCATCATACTGAAGGAAGCCCATAGAGCACTTTATTGTGCGCTTCCGGGTATGAAGAAAATGTACGCAGATATAAGGAAGCTCTTCTTCTGGGTAGGCATGAAGCGCGATGTAGTCCATTTCGTCGCCAAGTACCTAGAATGTCAACAAGTGAAAGCCGACCACCATCACCCGACAGGCCTCCTACAACCACATGATGTTCCTATGTCCAAGTGGGAAGTCATCTCTATGGATTTTGTTGTGGGGTTGCCGCTCACATTTCATAGACACAATGTCATTCTGGTGATAGTGGATAAGTTAACCAAGAGTGCTCATTTTATTCCGGTTAGAGACACTTACGATGTCACTGATGTGGCACGTGTGTTTGTAAGCGAGGTTATCCGTTTGCACGTGATACCTAAGAAGATCATTTCAGATAGGGACTCAAGATTCACTTCTAGGTTTTGGACAAGTTTGCAGTCAACATTGGAGACTCAGTTGAACTTAAGCACAACTTATCATCCTGAAACAGATGGGCAAACTGAGAGAGTAAATCAAGTCATGGAAGACATGATTAGGATGTATGTCATGGATAATCAAACCCAGTGGGAGAAGTACCTACCTTTGGTAGAGTTTGCCTACAATAACAGTTTCTATAGCTCCATCGGAATTCCACCCTACAAAGCTTTGTATGGAAGGCCATGCAGAACGCCATTGAGTTGGGATAGACTAGAAAATCAAGTAACAGTTGGGCTAGAATTGATTCAAGAGATGGAGGAACAGGTGATTCAGATTAGGCAGAGACTAAAGGAAGCACATGATAGACAGAAAAGTTATGCGGATGGACACAGGACCGACCGGAGTTATGAAGTGGGAGACCAGGTTTTCATTCGTATCAGGCCTAATAAGAGTACCATACGGTTCGGGAAGAGGACAAAGTTGTCACCTCGATTTATAGGAATGTTCAGAATCCAAGAGAAAATTGGACCTGTTGCCTATCGTCTCGTACTGCCAGCCCACTTGCATAAAACTCATAATGTATTTCATGTATCTGTTTTACGTCATTACGTTGCCGATGAATCACATAAACTAAATTGGAAGGAATTGCAGGTATCAGACGTGGGAACTCTCACGGTAGAACCATTATGCATATTGGACCGTAGAGTCCGACAACTCAGGAACCGTCTGGTAGACCAAGTTAAGGTCCAATGGGACAAGTATAGTCCAGGATCTACTACTTGGGAAGATGCCGAGACACTACTACGAGACTATCCCTCACTTTTTTGACCACCTCGAGAATATGTTTCTCGGAGGTGGGGTGTGTGGAACACCACCTTTTGACTTAGACAACCAGGATTACCTGAGGCCTATATACTTTATTTTCTAGTCACAGTGAAACTATTAAGTGATACACTTAAACTTTAAAATGTATGAACTTTTATGAATGTTTAAATGTTATTGATGATGATGTATATAATGCAATCTGCCATGTGAATGTAGGTTTTATGAATGTTAAATATTATGGATGATGTATGTATGTAATGCGATCTACTATGAGAATGTAAATTTTACGAATGTTTAAATGTTATTGATGATGATGTATAGGATGCGACGTATTGTGAAAATGTGAATTTAATGAATGTTTAAATGCTATTAGAATGATGTTGGATATGATGCAATTTATTTTGCTAAATGATAATTTTATGAATGGGTGTCGAAATTGAATTATGGGGTATTATGAGATCTGTTTCTAACTTGAAAACTTTGATGTTAAGTTGGTTGTACAAGGATACCAAATTGAAATGATGATTGTATGCAATTACATGATGATAATGCATAGAAATGTATGAGTTTGTGTTACAAACTAATCTGCAGGTTATGGGCTATGAAATAACCAACGTAATGATGATGAAAGTGGATATCATGACCACTAGCCGAAAAACATTATGGTATGAATATAGTATGTGAAATTATATTGGTTTGGATGCATTGCTATGATATGTGGACCAGTGCAGGATTTCAGATGATGACATTGCCCAAAACCGAATAAACGATGACAAAACCCCCAACAACACGGTGCCACTGTATATTCCATTGTAGGGTGTGGACCCTAGTTACTATTAGGAGGGGTGGAGACATTTCCCACCGTGTATCCTCTGAAACCTGAAGTCATGGAAGGATGGTGTTAGTTCACGCTCCCCAAGACGTGTGATGATGACTGTCAGTTGCCTACTAGGGAAGCTTGGTCGAGATAGCGACACTTCCGCTTACGGGTTCTATTTGGAGTTAGGTCAATATAGTTGACGCTCCAAAATAGTCTAGCAGAGGAAGGATATGAATGGAGACGAAAGTAAGTTAGGGAGGAATGATGAGTAGAAATAGTTGAGAAAGTATGGAGATTTGTCTTGTGGTGGAATTTAATGTTCTCCCTTCTAAAAAAAATAAAATTGTGTATATATGAATATTCATAATTACGTAACTAAACCACAGTTGTCTAAATAAAATTGTTGAACCAGATAATCGTAATTAAAGGATTTCTCAAACAATTGATTGGTTTGTTGTCTTTTATAAAAGACTAGTCTTGTTGATTGGATTGGATGCATACATAAATTACTAAAGGATGATAGTTTTTTATTATTAGTACATGCACGAGACTTGTATGTACTAGCTACACATGCATTTCTTGTACATATACACTAGTATGTATGAGTTTTCTTAACTTACTTATTGATAATGTCGGTTAATTGTTATGAATGTGTGAACCATGTTTCTTTTCCTTTGTACCATAAGATACCTTAACTTCAGGACGAAGTTTTTGAAGGGTGGGTGTATGTAACAACCCTAATTGAATCTATGCTTAGGGATTATTAAGCAAAATTAATTAGGTAATTAATTGTCCTAACATGGTTTTAATTAAACAAATATTGACATAATAATATTAATTAAATATTTATTAATTAATTAATTGTTATAACTTTTGATTAATTAATTAATTAATTAATTAATTAATCACCTATCACATTCAATGACAAGAGTAATAAATTTAAAAGGGTTAATAAATTTAATTGTTTAATTAAATGATTTACGTATACAGAGGGGATAATAAACATTAACTATAAGGATACGAAACATTAAATAATAGGATAAGACATTAACTAAGAGGATAAGATAATGAATGTATGGATAAGGAAATTAATGAGGAGAAAAGGATCGGTGAAGGAGGGATATGACGGGAGGAAGGATTATTTTGGGGGAAGGAGGAAGAATTATTGGAAGGGGGGGGAGAACTGTATGTTGGAGGTGATTATTTTTCTGGTGTGAGGAGTTTGTTTTATGGGTTTTTGGTGAACTAGAAGCAGGGGGCACCAGTTTGCTGGGGGTTTTGGGCACGGGAGTCAGGGTATCCATACAGTATCTTGGAGCTAGGAAGCCGGACAGGCTGCTCCTAGCTGGCAGGGAGGAAACACGGTTTGGACAGAGTTGGTCAGCGCATTAGGCAGCAGCAAAGCAGCAGGCTAGACAACCAGGTCAACGGAGAAATTAGCATCAGAAGCAGGTAATTTGTTTATGAAATTGCTAAGTTCTTTTTTTTATACTGTAGTTAAATGTTAATCTTTGCTGAAAATTTCCTTATATGCTAGTGATTGAATTATTTGTGTAATTTAAAGAAATTATATCAAATTTTGTATTTACGATCCCTACATTTTATTCTTCATGATATGTTTTAGTTTCCCTAAGTCCTTTATTTTTCATGATATGTTTATATAATTCTTTGTAACGTATGGTCCAAATGTTTTAATCCTCCACATTGATACTAGGTGTTTGTCATTAAAAAAATTGTATAAATCCTTTGATTGTCATTGATGGGATTGTTACAGATTTCTCAACAACCTCTATCATAGCCTTTGGTGCTTTGTTGACCACTTTCCATATGAAATTTTTGAGCTATTTGACTTTTATGTTTTCAAACTTTGCAAAGGTAAAGAGAGTTTAAATGTTTTGTAAAATTCTGGTTAAGATTATTACGTATCAACAATATCTCAACCCAATTCTATGTGATTATGTTAGTACTTGCCCATTAAAATAATATTTAATGGAATAGTCAAAACAAAACATTGGTTTCTGAGAGCTACAAAGCTCTTCCACACGGGATGTATAAAGAACCTCAGTTTCTTAGAGCTAAAAAACTCTTCCACACATATGTATGAATCCTTTACCAATAGATCAAACAAGTGTGTTATGTATCGAACCAAAAGATCGAACCAGGTCTTACATATCCACCTAACTGTATTTGTGGTTAGTGCCTTTACAATTATACATAAAAGGTCTCACTTGGAGATTGGTAATGGTCAGCGTAGCAGAGGTATTTTCACATCTTGGGAAGAAGAAGGATGGTGATGTTCTTCTTCGTCTTCTGCGGTGTGTAGATACTCTTCTTTCTCTGAAGATATTTTGATGTGGGTAACAGTGTCTTGGGATCTGCCCCATATAACAAGGTAGAGACCAGCGAATATAAGAAGTACACCCATCACACTGTTACAATGCAAACCAAGCACTTCAGTGAAATTATTTTCTTAATCTGTAAACACAGTACTTTCCTGGTCACTAAAGATAAAATCTATACACGAACATCATATTTGTATTTCAATCTGTGGGACTGAGAAAAAAATATTGAAGCAAAATTTTCGGCATCATCTGCCATTTAAAGCTGTCTCTGTAACCCAGATATGTATACAGTCAATACGATTGCATAGCCATTGAAAATATGAAAATCTAACGACCTACCTTCCCAGATGCAGCGTGTCTCCCAGAAACAAAGATGATAAGATTGCCGAGCACACAGTAGACACTGGGCTGAATATTGTAACGAATGCGGGTCCTCGTTTCTGCATACACCACAATTGTAATGCAAGTCCGATTCCATTGCAGCTGATTCCCTGCCAAATTAAATCTTTCATAAATCAGCAACAAGGGCTTTTATTGTCATTCACGAATTACGTTAATCAGGGGTGTTAAAGAAGTGGGAAAGAGGATCAACATCTAGACTCACTGCATTGAGTATAGTCAAAATCCCGCTCCTATCTAGTACCCATGATGTTGGCTTGATTCCTCTGTCCATAACCGTTATTAGGACAGCAGTTTGAATGGAGCCTAGAATGGCAGTAATCGATGTTAGGGATAATGGGGCCGGATACTTCTTCACTGTCTCAGCCTGCACATGAAATTATATAATCAAAGACTTAGTTGAGTGGGGATCTATGACAGTTCAAATAACAGAATGGGTTATTCCACATTAATTTAATATGTAAGGTGATGGGGAGACCTGCAGTATCAAGGCAGTGGATAAAATAGTCACTGCTGAGACGAGGTAAATACACCCTCTAATCTGTCTGCCTGAACCTCCATTTCCTTCATGGAGAAAGCTAACAAGAACGTTTTCCGTTGGCTGCACTGCATTAGGGTCAAAGATTGATTGTGCCCCTGAAGGCCAGAGTTGGCTTAGAGCAGGACCTCGCAGGAAACTCATTCCCATCGCTCCAGACACACAAACCAGAGTTCCCACAATTTTGGATTTGCTGCCAATGCTCTTAATGTCTACTTTCTCCATTCTACACAGTTCACACTGGATCATGAGTCATTAATCTATTTCTTTAAATCTTATTTTAAGGAAAAAAAAAACTGACGAGTTCTTAGTCAATTAGACATAGGTTTAGATATTACTTTAAGACCAAAAAACTGACTAAAATTGACTGACTAACTAATTCTTAGTCAATTAGACAAGTTTACATATTGCTTTAAGACCAAAAAAAACAGCCTAGATATAGATATTATCCATTTAGTTTTTCTTATCTTCAATATCTTAATCCTATACATTATACATTAAACCAGAAGATACATTAAACCATATATTACTTCAATTACAAATTACAGTTTAACTTCTTACCAAAAAAAAAAAAAGCAATTTTTTTTAATATATATAAAAATTAATAATTTTTATAAAAAATATTTATGTAAATAAAAATTTAATAATAGATATGCTTTACAAAACCTATTGGAAAAATACTATGTAAGACTGTAAAAAAATTGCAAGAAAAAAGAAAACATGCCAATAAAAAAAATTGAAATTTTTACATATGAAAAATGAAAACTAAACAACAAACCTCACAAAGTAATAAAAAGGATATTTTTCATTGAAAAATGAAATCTGAAATAAAGGGAAGAGACAAATGAATCAGAGATATCTCATAAAACCAGAAAGCTGTAAAGTCCCCAACCAGCCTGACTGTTTGCTGTGTAAAATCCTCTAAATTAATAACCACACAGCCTTAAATGTTTGACTTGTAAAATCCCAACTACAAAGCCTCACTGTTTGCCTTGTAAAATCTTCTAAATTAATATGTTCTAGAGGGTTTTCAACTCGCTGTTTTAATTTCCGTTTCTGAAGGAATTTCAGTGTTCGCTGTTCTATTTTTCTTTGGGAAATAGTATGCATTTAGCTAATGTTTAATTTTTTAAATCTATAAATTTATGAGAAAACCATTCGATCCTGGAAATAATTTATTTTTTTATTATATGCAAATTAAGAGCTTCAACAAAAGCCAAACCCAGAGTTAAAACGATAAAGATAGGACGCTAGTACCAAGCTGATGGAGATAGTTTTGAAGCCTTCCATAAAAGTGTGGACGGGACCATCATCAACAACTTAAAAGTGTGGACGGGACCACCATCAACAACTGAGTACAGAAATATCAAAATTTATAATTAAAAAAAAAAAAGTTTAATGTTCTATTTTTTTAGTTGTTTTAAGGTAATTTTTTCTGTTTGATTTTGTTAGAAATCTGATAATGAATGGTTGGATCTGCAGATTTTAACTGAGTACAGAAATATCAAAATCTATAATTAAAAAATAATAATAATAATAATTTAAATGTTCTACTTTTTGCTGTTTTCAGGTAACTTTTTCTGTTTGATTTTGCCATAAATCTGATGATGAATGGTTAGATCTGCAGATTTTAGTGGTTAAGTTTGTATAATCCGAGTGTTCTAGGGATTTTTCAGCATGTTGAATTCATTTATGCATTCAGAAATACAATTTAAACAACAGAAAATAGTTATTTTGTCCAAATTATCACATGATTCCAGCCAAAAATCCCTCAAAAAATAGAACGTTTAGCCAACGAATTTACGTTTAGAACATTTAGGTAGAATGTG
>ML780169.1:737312-756542 GCA_009831015.1 Picea engelmannii | reverse complement strand
AACCCAGATATGTATACAGTCAATACGATTGCATAGCCATTGAAAATATGAAAATCTAACGACCTACCTTCCCAGATGCAGCGTGTCTCCCAGAAACAAAGATGATAAGATTGCCGAGCACACAGTAGACACTGGGCTGAATATTGTAACGAATGCGGGTCCTCGTTTCTGCATACACCACAATTGTAATGCAAGTCCGATTCCATTGCAGCTGATTCCCTGCCAAATTAAATCTTTCATAAATCAGCAACAAGGGCTTTTATTGTCATTCACGAATTACGTTAATCAGGGGTGTTAAAGAAGTGGGAAAGAGGATCAACATCTAGACTCACTGCATTGAGTATAGTCAAAATCCCGCTCCTATCTAGTACCCATGATGTTGGCTTGATTCCTCTGTCCATAACCGTTATTAGGACAGCAGTTTGAATGGAGCCTAGAATGGCAGTAATCGATGTTAGGGATAATGGGGCCGGATACTTCTTCACTGTCTCAGCCTGCACATGAAATTATATAATCAAAGACTTAGTTGAGTGGGGATCTATGACAGTTCAAATAACAGAATGGGTTATTCCACATTAATTTAATATGTAAGGTGATGGGGAGACCTGCAGTATCAAGGCAGTGGATAAAATAGTCACTGCTGAGACGAGGTAAATACACCCTCTAATCTGTCTGCCTGAACCTCCATTTCCTTCATGGAGAAAGCTAACAAGAACGTTTTCCGTTGGCTGCACTGCATTAGGGTCAAAGATTGATTGTGCCCCTGAAGGCCAGAGTTGGCTTAGAGCAGGACCTCGCAGGAAACTCATTCCCATCGCTCCAGACACACAAACCAGAGTTCCCACAATTTTGGATTTGCTGCCAATGCTCTTAATGTCTACTTTCTCCATTCTACACAGTTCACACTGGATCATGAGTCATTAATCTATTTCTTTAAATCTTATTTTAAGGAAAAAAAAAACTGACGAGTTCTTAGTCAATTAGACATAGGTTTAGATATTACTTTAAGACCAAAAAACTGACTAAAATTGACTGACTAACTAATTCTTAGTCAATTAGACAAGTTTACATATTGCTTTAAGACCAAAAAAAACAGCCTAGATATAGATATTATCCATTTAGTTTTTCTTATCTTCAATATCTTAATCCTATACATTATACATTAAACCAGAAGATACATTAAACCATATATTACTTCAATTACAAATTACAGTTTAACTTCTTACCAAAAAAAAAAAAAGCAATTTTTTTTAATATATATAAAAATTAATAATTTTTATAAAAAATATTTATGTAAATAAAAATTTAATAATAGATATGCTTTACAAAACCTATTGGAAAAATACTATGTAAGACTGTAAAAAAATTGCAAGAAAAAAGAAAACATGCCAATAAAAAAAATTGAAATTTTTACATATGAAAAATGAAAACTAAACAACAAACCTCACAAAGTAATAAAAAGGATATTTTTCATTGAAAAATGAAATCTGAAATAAAGGGAAGAGACAAATGAATCAGAGATATCTCATAAAACCAGAAAGCTGTAAAGTCCCCAACCAGCCTGACTGTTTGCTGTGTAAAATCCTCTAAATTAATAACCACACAGCCTTAAATGTTTGACTTGTAAAATCCCAACTACAAAGCCTCACTGTTTGCCTTGTAAAATCTTCTAAATTAATATGTTCTAGAGGGTTTTCAACTCGCTGTTTTAATTTCCGTTTCTGAAGGAATTTCAGTGTTCGCTGTTCTATTTTTCTTTGGGAAATAGTATGCATTTAGCTAATGTTTAATTTTTTAAATCTATAAATTTATGAGAAAACCATTCGATCCTGGAAATAATTTATTTTTTTATTATATGCAAATTAAGAGCTTCAACAAAAGCCAAACCCAGAGTTAAAACGATAAAGATAGGACGCTAGTACCAAGCTGATGGAGATAGTTTTGAAGCCTTCCATAAAAGTGTGGACGGGACCATCATCAACAACTTAAAAGTGTGGACGGGACCACCATCAACAACTGAGTACAGAAATATCAAAATTTATAATTAAAAAAAAAAAAGTTTAATGTTCTATTTTTTTAGTTGTTTTAAGGTAATTTTTTCTGTTTGATTTTGTTAGAAATCTGATAATGAATGGTTGGATCTGCAGATTTTAACTGAGTACAGAAATATCAAAATCTATAATTAAAAAATAATAATAATAATAATTTAAATGTTCTACTTTTTGCTGTTTTCAGGTAACTTTTTCTGTTTGATTTTGCCATAAATCTGATGATGAATGGTTAGATCTGCAGATTTTAGTGGTTAAGTTTGTATAATCCGAGTGTTCTAGGGATTTTTCAGCATGTTGAATTCATTTATGCATTCAGAAATACAATTTAAACAACAGAAAATAGTTATTTTGTCCAAATTATCACATGATTCCAGCCAAAAATCCCTCAAAAAATAGAACGTTTAGCCAACGAATTTACGTTTAGAACATTTAGGTAGAATGTGTAGGTAGAATGTGGAAGTAAAGTGAGACCACCTCGTATCTGGCCCTAAAATGGCAAAGCTACGAACTCTGAAGTTACAAAGCATCTCAGTATATGGGATATCCAGCAGCATGAAGTATACATTTTTGAGAAACAAAGGTGAGACACAAGTGAGGAGAGATATCTCAGAGAGCCATGGAACGTAAGAGTTTGCCTTTAAATTCCTGCAAATTAAAATATTCTGGAGTATTTTTTTGGCCCAGAAAGGGTTTTCTTTTGTTATAATTTATATTAGAGTATTGTTTCCCGTTTAGTTTTATCTTCTCATGTGCAAGAACTGTGTAATCTTTGGAAACTAGCATGCATATGATAGAGGATATTTAATTTCTGAAACCTGTAAACCCATGGGAAGGTATTGAATGCTTAATTTCTGAAACCTGTAAACCCATGGTAAGGTATTGAATGCTTAATTTCTGAAATCTGTAAACCCATGGGAAGGTATTGAATGCTTAATTTCTGAAATCTGTAAACCCATGGGAAATTTTATAGAGACTGATGGGAACAAACAAATGAGTTAGAAGTGCGAGTACCAACCCCAAAGCCCATGCCATGACGAAAATAATGGCGGGAACCAAGTTCGGCATTGCGGAAGCGAAGGCAGGAGACGTATCCTTCAATCCCATTAGCAAGAACGCTTGAAATGCACAGACACTGTAACAAACTCTCAGACAAAATGTTTATGAGAATCTGATATCAACTTTTATTTATATAGCAGTGACAATAAAGAGAATGCAGGATGTGGACTTCAAATACGCCACTCACCCTCCCATAGACAGCAGAAAGAGCCGTGCGAACAGAGGCAGACTCAGTGTTGCTGGCCGCTTCCTCCTGCAATCCGCACATGAAACCATGGATTTGAAAGGTTAAAAATTAAAGCAATACTCAGCACTGCAAAGCTGTAAAGAAGATCCAATGAAATGAAACAACGCCGACATACATACTTTTCAAGAAAGAGGGCAAATGGTATAAGCACCAGTGCTCCAACCCCGTTGGAATAAACAATAAAAGCCAGAGGGTTCAGCCCCTTTGATAACTCATTCCCGACAAGAACACCGTTCACCGCATAACTAATCTGCATACCCAGCAAGGAGGCATAGATGCCCAACACTTCCCGACTACAGAAAGGGCGTTTGTCACTGTACATTTTCGATTGGATTTTCTTCAATTCTAGTCCCCCTTCCCTAATTTTTCACATTACAGATTACAAGCAGAGCAGGTCTAAATCCCAAAATGAAGGAATTTAAGGGCTGCTATTCTTACTAGCAACAACAGAGCAATACTGATAATTTTGGAGTTCTGGGGCACTGGATGGCCACAATTAACTCCGGTACAACGTTGTAAGAGTATGACACGTGCACAGTTGAAAATAATTTTGAGAAGCAACCAAAACCATTGAAGCTGCTATCATGGGTTGAATCATCTGGAGGCTGGAACCGAGTCCTGCCCGCCTTTTCAAAGATTTTAATACTTTTAAAGATTTTACCTTTTAAAGTATCATGGACTGTATTATACATTGTGGTCCACCTGGAATGGCATGCTTTTGCATGCTTTGTGGTTAGTGACATATATAATGTGTATGTTAACTTTAGTGTTGAATGTATATGTGGTGAATAATTCCACATATAAATCAATTACGAAATGAAAATGTTTTATAAGATATTATTTTCACCACATATACATTCAAGAATGAAAATCATTCAAGAATGAAAATGTTTTATAAGATATTATTTTCATTTTCAATTACGAAATGAAAATGTTTTATAAGATATTATTTTCATTTTCAATTACGAAATGAAAATGTTTTATAAGATATTATTTTCGCTACATAAGATATTACGAAGGAAAATAATTAGGAAAAAATGTTTTAAGTATCCATAACATTATGATAGATTCAGTGACCTCAGTAATATGGAGGATGAGGTCATCGATTATTTAGACGACCCATTGGAAGGAAGGCAGATTTGGTCTATATTAATGGGGTTTTATCTTGAACTTGATCGTCCTCCACATCGGACCATGCATTTTGGAGACCATTCGCTGGAAGATGACACATAGTCGTACTGGGGGATATTATTTGTGACCTCTCTAGCACTCAATGAACCGACGTGGATCCGCTAGTGTTGAAACCCCCCATCTCTATCACATAGCTCTATGAATGGTGTCTTCAATTTGCAAAACTTTACTTTACATTCTTCTATTCCAAGACATCAAGCATGCCATTTCAACTTTCTGTAATGCCCCATATTTGGCTTTATGAAGTTAGAACTTTGACTTTACTCATCTTAGTAATTCATTGCTTAGTAACTATTTATGCTTAGTTAGACTGATATACGCATTTGAGATGTGTATATATGGAACTATTTGCATGTTGCATGATGTTATTATTATTGTTGTATGTTCATGATGATGGTAGCTATGTGTTTTGCTTAAACATGCTAATTTAAATGTGGAATTTCAATACATGGATACCAGTTCAAAATCATGTTGTGAATGTATAACAAATGAAAGTCATGGTGTAAATAAGTATACATTTCTTAATTTAATCTCAATACAAATATTTGTTCCAAGAATGATTCAATCTCTCCCGGACCTCCAATCTCCCCCCCTCAACACTCCCGCCTCTTCCTATTTATCAAGTTTCCATATCCCCTTCCCCGAGTCTCTTTAACCACCCTCATTATTAGCCATCAACCTCCATCATCTAGATTTATGGGGAAAAGTTAAAATAAAACTAAAATATTAAATGACTTACATAAAATAACAATAAATAGAATGCAAAGTTTTTTTTCGTATGCTAGCTTATAAATGCAACTTGACAAATTTCCTCAAAATTTATGACAACCCACCATACTCATTTAATTCATCATACCAACTATCAATCAAAGTCAAGGGAGGTATCTAATGCCACTAGATATTTATGTATGCAATATAATTTACATAATCATTAAACCATTCAATTAAATAATTAATGACTTATTTTAGTAAGTAATGCATCAATTAATTGTACTAGTGTACATGCACTGAGTATGTATGCATATCTAGTAGACACATAGCCTATGCATGTACTAACGATAAACAATCAATACCTCTAGTGCATAGTTCATGTATGATCTCAACAATACAGGTAGAACAACAAATCATGTAAATACATATTCGATAAGCTTAACTAACAAAACTAAAATAATTCATCAATCATTTATCATCACACTTAAAATATAAAAAATGAATCAAAATGAATGTTTTGGAACCAATTGAAAAAACAAAAGTGACACATCTAATCTCCAAGCAGTATTCTCAACTAAGATCTAACCATCATTCCTTCCTAAACTACTTCCATCTTCCATATCATATCCTTCCCTATGTTGGACTTAGTTGGAGTGTCAACTATATTGACCTAACTCTAGATAGAACCCGTAAGTGAAAGTGTCACACATCTTGACCAATCTTCTCCAGTAGGCAACTAGCACTCACCATCACACATCTAGGGGAGCGTGGTTTAACACATCCCTCCCATGTCTCCCGATTTCATAGGATACACAGTGGGCAATGACTCCACCCCTCTTGATAGAACTAGGGTCAACACCCTATATCGATCCATACATTGCAACTATTGTTCTTAGAGTCATGCCATCGAACAATCACTTCGGGAAAGTTGTGCATCATGTCAAAACTAGACTTACCACATATTATAGCAATATTTGAAATCATAATTAAAACTTACAGTACACATTATCTTCCTGATGTCTACGACATCCAGGTTACCTCAACACTATAACCATTTAGCTAGTACAGAGCTCATCAACTTGTAGGTTAGCTCACCAATACTCATATCCATGTAGATACATCACAAATTTTCATATAGATGATGGAGGTTGGTGGCTAATAATGAGGGTGGTTGAGGAGACTTGGGGAAGGGGATATGGAAACTTGATAAATATGAAGAGGAAGGAGTGTTGAGGGGGGGAGGTTGGAGGTTATGGAGAGTTTGAATAATCCATGGAATACATATTTTATTGTGGTAATATTCCTAAAACATATATGCATTGTTGTTCTTGGAGTCACGAGCATGGAGGGCTAAGGAACTGAAAGGTTTCATAGAGCTAGGAAGTCGACTAGGCTCCTAGTTGGCTAGGAGGATAAATCAATTGTTTCACTCCAAGCAAGTGGGGAAAATAATGCTTGGGAGTATCTTCGTCTAATGGTGGGACTGCATTGCAATTAATGAGCTTCAACAAACCAAGGAGGAGGTATTTTCCCATGGTATTTTGTTATACTTCTATTTAAAGGTTTAAATCTAAGAGTTAATATCTTACTTAATCCATCATGTTATTTATATTTATCATTGAACAAATGTAAAAGAGACATGGAAATGAAAATCAATGAAAGTACGTTAAAACAAATTTCTTATAACTTATGTATTTAATGAGTGATTAAAATTTTCTAGCATCCTATGAATGAGTGTTACACTTTCTCTTACATCACTTTTGAACATGTGTACATGAGCAAGAACAAAGAAATTGAGCAATTATCCAAAGCTTCCTTGGCATTGGAAAAAAGAGCCTAGAAAATATCCAAGATCACTCCTGAGAATAACTTCATGAACCTTGGTTTTAAAATAATGTAGCTTTGTTTATTTCTCTCCTACTTTATGCATCATAACGACTTAGTAGGTTTTGATGTACTACGTTGTAGATGGATTGAATATGGATATACTATTTCTTTTTTGTAAAAGGTTGATTATGGAAAAAATTAGACCTCTTTCTTTTTGAACTTTTGCACATATATCATTTTTGTATCTAGTTGGAGACTACTATATTAATCTTGTATAAGCTAGCTAAACATGCCACCTAGAATGCTTAGTGACATCTACTTTTGTAATTTTGTTACATATAATAAAATTACTTGACTTTTTTCCTTTGAAAAAAAACATCATGGTATGGTACTAGGAGTGACTGCATTTAATTTGAATAGTTTTGCGCTAATAGTACATAATACAATAATGTGCTTTAAATATATTATGAAATAGGTTGTAAATGAACATCCTAAAAAGCATTTTTAAATAAATGGAATCTATGATGCATTATTAAACAAATATAGAGAAAAATACAAATTGAGTTTGGAATTAATTTTGGAACTTTGACTCATCTACTAAAAATTGTGATGTAGTCTTTTTTTCCTCATAATTCTTTAGGAAGTATGAAGACACATACATCATATAACTGAAATTAATGGATCACGTCTCGTATTAAGAAAAATAATCCGTTTATTTTAACATAGTTAAACGATATAATGTAATCATATCAATTAAAATAATGTCATGAAAAGTGATAATGGGTTAAAAATAAAAATACTAAAGATTTTTGATGTAGTCTTTTTTGCATCATAATTCTTTAGGAAGTATGAAGACACATACATCATATAACTAAAATTAATGAATCACATCTCGTATTAAGAAAAATAATCCATTTATTTTAACATAATTAAACAATATAATGTAGTCATATCAATTAAAATAATGTCATGAAAAGTGATAATGAGTTAAAAAATAAAAATAAAAAAAATACAAAATATTTAATAAAATATAATTTTAAAAATTAATAAATCACGTCTAGAAAAATAATCCATTTATTTTAACATAGTTAAACGATATAATTTAGTCATATCAATTAAAACAATGTCATGAAAAGTGATAATAAGTTAAAAGAAAAAAAAAATACAAAATATCTAATAAAATATAATTTTAAAATATGATTTCAACTCAATAAGTATTTGAAATAATATTTTTCTAAATTTTTTATAAACCACTCTAAATTTATTACAATACATTTTATTAATTATAAATTAATATTATTAAAATTTATTAAAAAAACAACCTAATTAAATATCTTAAATTTAATAAGAAGTATTTCAAAGAAAAACAAATTTCAAAATTACTTGTAATTTAAGAAAATAAAAATAAAATTGAACATTTACTAAATTATATTTAAAGGAAATCCCAATCCAATAGAATAATTATAGGAGTGGCGCATTCACTCACTAAATGTTCAAAGAATAATTCGCGAGAAAAGTATCCATCATAACTAAAGATTTCATATATCCGTTCCCGTTATGCATATTAACCATGGTTAAGTATGCGGGTGGTGGAGTGTGTGGGTTAATTAGTTAGAAGAGTGTCCCTTTCAACGATCCAATTCCCAATCTTTGTGACGTTGAACGAGCAGTCGCTTTCAACGAATCAATTCCCAATGGTAATGGAATATTGAAGATACCAATGCTACAATATTACAAATACTAAATGTTAAAACAACTTTAATTAAAGAATTATGAAATATAAAATATTTATGATATGGTTGTACAAGGTTTTGAGTTGACATATCTATATACTTATACTTTTGGCTATGGATATTTTTCTTGTAGGTTTTTTTATGTGAACCTGAAGTAAAGTAAAGGTTAAGTGTTTATGGATATCGTATAATATCTTTTTGGTAAGGTTGGTGGTAAAATCCTGTGAGACAGCTCAGATGGTTAGACGGTACCTTTCTCCAAGTGTTGGGAGGAGGTCTTGTGATCAAACCCTGCTGAGTCTCTGTGATGGATTTTGTAATGGCTGCTATGTAAAATGTTTATATACTGATGAATATAAACGAGAAACTTTCCTGTGGAAAAAAAAAGGTTGGTGGTGATAAATAGGATATTGGATATCAAGTATTTATATGTGGATTATAATGGTGAGTGGATAATAATGGTTAGTTGATTTTTTTTTGGTTTTGGAGTATGATTTAAAATTATTTATGAATGGTTAATTTCATAATTTAAGTATGGTAATTTTTTTTTTTTTACTTTGAAAAAAAATAGTTATATCTTATATTGTGTACTTGTTTATCACTAAATACTCAAAGAAAACTATAAAATACTCATGAAAATATAATGATGTTGTTATGTACCCATAAAATGATTGTATAGCTAACCTCTATGCAAAACAATAAGTATGTTTCCAATTATTCATAGTGGCCTAGTAACGACTAGCCAAAGAGTGACACTCACTCAAAAACAACTTGTTCATATCCACAAATTATTTTCATTCAATAATTTACAATGGTGTTTTGACACGAGAATGAAGTATTTAATAGTTAAGTATTTATATATGGAGAGACTTTTGAAACTAAGATATTTTAAGAAAAATAATTTTCATTTTCAACCCCCTTAATGTCACAAAGATAGAAAATTATCTTTTCAATTTTTATCTCGCCACAATTTCTACTTCTCTTTAAAAATGTGATTATACGTTAAAATAGAGATATATCATTGTTTAAGTAATGTTTTGAGAATTTTCGCAAGGCCCTAATCCAATATATAGGTTTATGATTGGCATCTCTGCCTAATTATGAGGTTTGATACATCAACGATGAGACTTCTGGCCTAAGACATCATTTAAGGCTTCAAACTATGGGATCAAGCCATAAACACTATTGTGCACTCAATCATGATACAAATCCTCCATAAAGAGTCTTTAGTTTATGGGTAGAGAAAAGTTTAAGGATCCATACTTATCTTAAAGTATATAAACCTTGGCGAATCTTACAAGTGTTTAAAATAACAACCATAAAATGTTTAGCACTATTTTTGTAAAAACATAAAAAATTACAAGGATTTTATATAGTTTCGAGAAAATTTTTGCAATTGTTAGAGTAAAATACTTTATGCTTTGAAATTTCGTTGAACAACATGAGAATTGGCAAGTCATTTTTTGCAGAAAAACATGGAAAAATAGCTCATAGGCAAAATTTAGCCCCTAAAATTTTCCCAACTCATGGATGTGATATTGACACTATTCCAAGATTTTAAACATGAAAGAGTTTATATAACCAAGATATGCTTTGAAGCCAAACCAAGTGTTGTAGCGCACATGTATTTTTAGGATGTTTATAGTTGAATATAATGTCTTCATGTTATATAATGTGTATGTGATATTCAAATCTATGATTTTCTATGAGATATTGTGTTAATTAACATGTAAACATTATTTTAAAATAACACATACACATTATTTGAACATGACACACTAGTTCTTAATTAGATTTGATCTAATAAATTTTATTACTCGAATTAAAGAAATAAGTTTATTAATTTTCTTCTAAAACTTTGATAAATTTCAATTATTTTTTATTTTATATATATATATATATATATATATATATATAATCTATTTTATTTTTTTATAAAAATAAAAATATTTATAAAATCTAATAACAAATTTTATATACATAATTTTGTTTATAAAAAACATTTTTTTTATTTTTTCATCAAATATCATTATTTAAAATACAAATTTTGTTTCTACTACAACTTCCGATTATTTTAACAATTTCCAAAATAAAGCATGGGGAACTATTATTATAAAGCGAACTTTACAAATTTTCAAAGAAAAGTCGATTGTTTTAAGTCTCATGAAAGTTGTGTATACACTCAACCTCATAATATTATTTTAAAGAAAAGTCGATTATTTTAAGTCTCTTGAAATTGTGTATACACTCAACCTCATTTTATTATTTTAATTTTTTTAAGAGTATATATGACATAATTTTAAGGCTTTTATTATATCATTATTTAAAATACAGAGTTCTATTGTTTCTACTACAACTTCTCATTATTTTAAAATTTTCCAAAATAAAGTATGGGAAACTACTATAAAGCGAACTTTACAAATTACCAAAGAAAAGTCGATTATTTTAAGTCTCTTGGAAGTTCTATACACTCAACCTCATAATATTATTTTAATTTTTTTAAAGTATATATCATAATTTTAGAAGTTGTGTATACACTCAACCTCATAATATTATTTTAATTGTTAAAAGTATATATGTCGTAAATTTAGTATTAATTTTAAAATTATATTTTAATTTTTTAAAAGTATACATGTCATAAATTTAGTATTAATTTTAACATTTTTTTTAAAGTATATATGTCATAATTTTAGTATTAATTTTTTAAGAGTATATATTTAATAATTTTAAAAGTTTTGTATACACTCCAACCTCATAATATTATTTTGATTTTTTTAGTATATATTTCATAATTTTAATGCTTTTATTATATCATATTTAAAATACAAAGTTCTATTGTTTTTAGAACAACTTCCGATTATTTTAACAATTTCTAAAATAAAGAAGGGAAAACTACTATAAAGCGAACTTTACAAATTACCAAACAATAGCCGATTATTTTAAGTCTCCTAAAAGTGGTGTATACACTCAACCTCATAATATTATTTTAATGTTTTTAATGAATATACATGTCATAATTTAAGGATTTTATTATTTTATTTTATTTTAAAAATATGAAAACTTCATGAAAGATGGTGGGGTGTGAGATTGGTACTTGTTCTGTTTTTATGAAATTTGTAAGGTCTTTGGTTAGATGGGCGCTGTGATCCTTGCCAAAATCCTCAAGGAGACGGAAATTGGGGTTGCTTCAACATCCAAGTTGGGCAAGTGGATGCATCGGGCATGCAAGCGTATCAAGGAGCTTCCCAAGTATGCAACGACCAAGAGATTGGGGCACGTCAACATGAAAGGCACCCCTAGGTTGGGCCTATTGGTCCAAAGGGGCACAACGATTGACAAGTGCATGGGTTCGTTTGTGCGACTGGGTCCGCGAAGGGGCAGGACGATTCATTTGGACACCCAGGTTCACAAAGGGGTGAAAGGATTCGTTTGGACACATGGGTTCACGAAGGGATGCGACACGCCAAAAGGACATGACGATTCACGATGGTGACCTTTGGAGTCCCTATAAGAGAACAAGGGAGCACAACCAAGGAAGGTAGATTTTGAAGACAAGGAGAGCAGGATCAACTCTGTGATTTTGAGGCAAACTTAGACAAACAGGGCAAACTCCCTCAAGGAGCCAAGTCGCTCCACATGGGAGGACTTGTACTGCCTTGAGGTGGATTCAGTGGACAAAGTTGGGCGAGCTTCTTCTTGAGCCAATTTTGGGGAAGTCTGGAAACACAGGTTTGTTGGAGTCATGTATGAGGCAGAACTAAAATCTATGAAGTCAACAGAAACGAAGAGACAACAAGTCTGTGGTTGAGGGAAAATCTGAGGTGCATTACGGAGGGTTGCAGAGACGGCTGTGACAAAGAGTTTGGGTGACAAATCTATGTATGAGTGTCTTGGTGAGGTGAGGTGAGTCATTTGATTCTGCTCAATAGTAAACCGAGTCGATAGTGCTCATGTTGTAATTGTTTCGCAATAACAAAGACTTAGCCGGGTGTTAGGCATGGTTCATGTAGCTCGCACTATTTCTATGTATGTCTTTTGTTGTTTTGTTGTTGTTATCTTAGTTTCTCATGGATGTATGCTTATATATGATTAAGTGTTAAAGTTGTTAACACATGTCAAAGTATACAAGAATTTCACTAGAGTAGGAGTGTGACTCACCGGTAGCCTAGAATGGAGTATGGGTATGTTCTAGGTGAATAGGCATAGCTCGGACGAAGTATCCTTGGTGTTTCCAAGCAACCAAGTGAGAAACATTGTGGTGTCGCACGCCTTCAAGAGGTGCACCGTATTTTTTTTTTGCTAAACACACTGTGGGGACGCGACAAAATTGAATAATATGAATCTCCACAATTAAGATTCACAATTTTAATTAGTTTATTTTTTTTTCTTTTCCAAAGAAATATCTCGTAAGGAAATTTTTGGACCTTCACCACGTTCGCAAACAATGCGTGCTATGGAATTGAACATGAATCTCCACAATTAGGATTCAAAGATTTAACTAGTTGAACTTTTTTTTCTTTTTCAAGAAATACCTTATAGTGAAACTCTTAATATGATGATGATGATGATGATGATGATTAACGTCCACTAAGACCGAATTGGTATATCAAACCTTAAGAGGGTAAGTGATTACTTGTGATTCTTTAGAATTTTGTTTCTGTGCTCGAAAAGCATTAAGATAATCTTTCCAAGATCACCATAGTTTTGTTGAGTTAAGAGGTTAGGAAGGTTAGTAGTGTGACAGATATTTTGAAAATGAGATCTAATCTCGGTATATGATGGACAATTTATGAGAAAGTGTTTTTCATCTTCAACCTTCTTAGTGTCACAAAGGGGACACACTCTTTCATCCCATGGCGTTTTAGGAATTGACCAACGCCCAATTTCACTATGGAGCTCATGAGAATTTGTTCTTATCTTAGCAATGCTTATTTTTTTTCTTTACACTCATCAAAACAGATAGATAATTTTGATCTTCTAGATTAGGGTTGATTACATCCTTATAATACGTTAACTTTCTTTTTTCCTCTAACTCTTTATCACACCACATTTTCTCCCTAAATTTTGATTTGATGATATTTTTAATAGTATCTTTATTATGAAAATTGGTGTCTTCCATGATTCCCCAATAGTTTAGCCAAGACTGGGCATCTTTATGCCATCCTTGCTTGAGTCGATGGTGGTTACGACTCGATTTTGAAGCAATTTTAGGATGCCTATTATCTTCAATGTTGTTTAACTTGTTCTTATACATTAGGTATCTATTTGTAGCCATGCTCTCAATGGGGGAGATACTTGTTTCTAATAGGAGGATGGGATAGGGCATATTTCCTTTAATTTTGAGATTATAGGTTATACAATTCTTTTGTATTTTCTCTATCTTTCTCCAGGATTCACGAGAGATATTGCAGCCCCAGACTTCCCATCCATAAAGAATAATAGGCGCAACGAGAGTCTCAAAGAGGATTATCTTCTTATCACAAATCCAAAGATCCACTGAATTACAATTGTTTTCAAGCCCTTAATAAGCTTTCCATTCCCCAATAATCCTTTTCTCAATGCTATAATTCCAGTTGAGCTTGTGGTGAATATCAATTCCAATATAATTGTATGAAGTCACTTCCTCCATGTTGTTGTTGTCATATATGAAGGTATCATACGTGATTTTATTGGATTTAATAATCATGACCTTAGTCTTATCAGTATTAACAATCATACCCATATTGGAGAAAAAATCCTTGAGGATTCTTAGTTGGTTTTCAAGTTCATGGGGACTCCTTTCCATAAGAACGATATCATCAGCATAAAGAAGAAGATTGATGACTATACCAGTGAGAGTAGGGCTGACACAACCTGCTTTTTCCAAACAATCTTCTAACTTGTCAATGCATATGCCAAAAAGGGTAGGGGACAAGGGACAACCTTGTTTGACTCCAATATTGCAGTTAATCTCTTTCGACCAACCCTCAATGCTTTTAAACTTAGCAATAACGTTTTCATACATCCTTATTGCATCAACTCTCAACTCGAGAGGCACTTTTATCTCTTCCAACCTATTCCAAAGGTTTTTCCTAGGAACCATGTCAAAAGATTTTCTAAATTCAACAAAACAACAAAAAAGATTGGTTTTAGTATTGCGGAACTCCTCTGCAACGATCCTAAAGGTAACAAGATGGTCCACAGTTGAATGATATCTCATAAACCCAGCTTGACCTTTAGCTATTTTACCATGACTTTCTAGCCAAAGGCTAATCTTCTTTTCCAAAATAATTCCATATAGCTTGGCTAAAATCAGGCTAATCATAATGGTCCTATAATTAGAGGGAATGTTTCTATCCCCATTTTTAAAAATAGGAACAATGAGGCTTTGTGTCCATGGTTTAGGGAAGCCCTTCTTGACTGCTAAATTGAAGAGCTTGTGTATGTGAGGGATAAGGATAGGCCCTCCGATATTAAAAATTTCAGCTTGGTAACCTTCAATGCCCTTAGCTTTCCCATTTGCAAGCCGCTTAACCCCGAACTCTATGTCATCTAAAGAAAAAATTGCATCCTTTGTAGGGATAATATGAATGGTGTCCATGGCATTAGGGAACTCGTAAAGACTTTTAAGGTAGGAATTCCAGTCCCTTAAGGGAATCATATTATTTTCTTTAGTATTGCGGTTTAGAATTTGGCTCTAGAACTTCTTAGGATCCAGATTAGATAGTTGTGAAAGTTGCTCTTGCCTTTTATTGATATAGTACCTTTTTTCCCCCTTTTAATTAGGTATTTGTACGTATTGATCTTATCGAGTTTTAAGGACTCATTAGAAGCATCCCTAGTGAATTTTCTAGCAATTTTACATTCTTTATCATACCAAGGGTTGGTCATTCTATTATTCTTTTTACATGACACCTCAAAAGAGAAATTGTTAATAGAAGTGGGAAGGGTAGTTGTAAAATTATGATAGAGTTCTTCAATGTTGTCCTTATAAGTTAGGAGATGTAATTTACTATTTAAATCCTTTAAGAAAATGTCAACTTTACTTTTGTCAAAGTGCAATTGTCTTTGATTATCATAATTCTCTTCAATGGCGCTCCTATTCATGGAAAAGTTTAGAGTTAGGGTTAAAGGTTTATGATCAGAGTCGGGTTCATGGTCATTTAAAAGGTTAAAAGTTGCTATTTGGTTCGAAACGAGGATATCAGATATCACATAATCTATGACACTACTACCTAGCCCATGAATACAAGTCATCTGGATAGAGTTTGGTCACTTCATTACTCCATTGCAAATTATTAGGTCTTGAGAGATGCAGAGCTTTACCAACTCAACACCAAACAAATTCTCAATTAGGTCTTCAGAGCTTCTTTTGTAGCTATTAGATAAAACAAGGTCCTCATCTAGCCATAAAGGATTATGGTTGGAATCGATGCTTAAAAGAGTAGCTTGTTTAGTTGCAGTCCTAGCATTAAAGTATCCTAGAAGGAGGATATTACGTTCATTTTTCAAATTATAAATATCTTATTTGAAATTATTATAGGGACAATTGCTATCTAGATTGTTTTTCTTATAAAAAGTAGAATTAATAGGTGCAAAAATAACAAATTGCTATATACATATTCTTAGCATTGGTGTCTAAAATTTCTATCCAAATGTATTGATTTAGAGGGTCGATCTTATGAAGTTGAATGTGAGGAGAAATGCTCTTTATAATATAACAAGCTATGTCTCCCATCCCTCTGTTGATACTGAGAGGGGGGTGAATCAGTATCAAGTACAATTTAAAACCTTTTTCAACTTATACTTAAACCATTCAATTATATCCAATGAGCAATGAACAATAGTATAAGATTTACACCAATACACCAAAATACACCATGCACAATATATGGGAAATAATCAATAGTTATTGTTCAAGGGAAGTAATGACTTCCAAAGGTAGTTACAACTTCCAAATGTAAAGGGAGGGATAAACCTCCAAGAAGAAGATACAATCCTCCAATATCGATAGAGTTGAACTCTCCATCCTTGCCCCTTCCTTCCACCCAAAAATGTACGAGAGATAATAAAACTTCACATTAAATTATCACCATCAACCAACCATCACATAAAACCTGATAATGCTTCCTGAGACTTCTTCAATTTCTAAAATTATTCAATTCTTGGAATACTTTGATCCTGTAGATAATATTATTCAATTTATTCTCTGAAACTTCTCCAAGTTTCACTCCTTGAATCCTCCCCAAAAAGAAGTTATAGAGAGAATGGTAGACCTTGTTCAATTCTGGTTTATTCAAGAGACCGAACTTGTACAGAATGCCTCGTGCTCAATATTTAACATCAGATTCTGAAACTCGCACACAAGAAACTAAAGTCCGTACTCTTTCCAATGAAATTTGTCCCACATCATTTGGATTCTCGATGAAGAAGTTATGGTTGTTTTACCCAAAACACATGTTTATTGACTAGCTTCAAGACTGGTCACAAACCCTATCTTCCACAGAGTGTATCTCCATAATTATATCGAATCAAGAGCTGAAATTTTTACCATAGGTACCTTGGTATGTCTTCTCAATACCATAGCAATTTCACCATCTGAATCTTTCTAGAAAAAAAGTTATAGCAAAAATGGTAAGATGACCTGAAAATAACATACCTTAGAACACATCACCAAAAGACTTCATCCTCCCTTGAAATCCGGCCTTCTTTACTTCTGATTTCCTCTGAAATTAGACTTGTGTATCAAATAAATGTATAATGATATTTATTTATACCATTTATGTCACTTTCTTTTAACATTAGGGTCGACCTGACACTTTCTTATTTTGTAATTCTTTTCTTTAATTATCTTTAGGGCCTACATGTACTTCCTTCTTCAATTCACTTTGTCATCTTCAAAAATTCATTTCTCCTCAACCATGAGGATCCACATGATGTGCCACATACCACCGGAAACAAAATGATGTATATTATTGATCTAAAAATGAAGAAGACTTGAAAAACTTGAAAATTATTGCAAATAAATGTTATGTGTTTAAGGCAAAAGGATCAGTTTGCAACACATAGATTAAAGGATTACTTATGTAAACTACTCATAGACAACAGCATAATCAATGAACATAAGCACATAAACACAACAATTTGATAAAGGAGTTCACCCCTCTCTTGGGCTACATCTCCTGGTCCAGCTTCCAATGGATCATTATTATTAATTGCTCAAAGTGCTCAAAAAAATGTCTTACAATGCTCAAACTGAAAAAATGACTGCTCCAATGGCTTCAGAGCATCCAAAAACCCCTGTCTGGGCTCTTTCGACACCTCAATCGGTCGAAAAACGAAGAAGTTAGGCCTCCTAGAAGTCTCCCTCTTCAAGCTTGTTGTCTCTGCATCTACAAAATGCACCCTTGTTGTTTGAACCTGGATCACACACAAATTTAAATGTGAAAACCCAGCACCGGGCGCAACCGCGCCAATGGTGCAAACCGTAGGACGGTTAAGGGTGTGCCAGCCCCTAACCGCCTAGGCACCTGGGCGTATGGGTCATAGAACCACGTGCTAAAATAAATGGGGCTCCGTCCATATGACCGTTGGAACCATATTACAACTGTTGGAACCATATTACAACCATTGAAACCATATTACAAAATGCGCGCGCGCCAATGTATATACCTGTGGTCACATATATATGAAAATCGCGCGACCAAGGGCTGGGCTAGGCCCAACCCGATCGCGGCCCCAACTATACCAACAAGCGGCTTTAAATATAACCCAAAACATATATATATCAAGGTATGAGCGGTAGCCCGATTGGTTATCGGAGTTTGTATAAGTGTTTGTGCGGTGGGGAGGTCCGGGGGTTGAACCCCACGGACTCCATACATTTTACAAACCACAATAATAACCACTACCCAAACAACGAGTGACACGTGACGCCCACGGATTGGGCCACATGTTCTCATACCATTTGCCACCAAAGGACACGTGTCACTTCTTGATTCAACAACTTTCAACCAACCAGATGTTGCCACATCATTCGTACGGTCTGTACGGTCCTGCCACGTCAGACTGTACAGACTGTACAATCAGCACCAAAATTTTTGTCTGTTTGACTTGACGAACATAACGCGATATCTTCTCCATACGGAGCCCGTTTGACAAAGTAAATATACCACTGGAATCAAGAAGACGAGACAGACGCAATGGCACTAGTTTCGTCGCATTCCGAGCACTTTGAAATTTTGAGCAAAAATTGATCCCCTGATCACACCTCCCCATTGGGAAGCTTTTGGACCTCCAAAAGACTATTTTCAGTCTATGTGAAGATGAGGGTAAAGTTCCCTCACCCTTCCAACCTCAATCCACTTGGCCTTTCTTGGATTTGTCCCTTTAAGACCAACTCGCAAATACTCCACATTTCCTCATTTTGAAGTTC
>ML780169.1:709046-732766 GCA_009831015.1 Picea engelmannii | reverse complement strand
CTCTTGGGCTACATCTCCTGGTCCAGCTTCCAATGGATCATTATTATTAATTTCTCAAAGTGCTCAAAAACATGTCTTACAATGCTCAAACTGACAAACCGACTGCTCCAATGGCTTCAGAGCATCCAAAAACCCCTGTCTGGACTCTTTCGGCACCTCAATCGGTCGAAAAACGAAGAAGTTAGGCCTCCTGGAAGTCTCCCTCTTCAAGCTTGCTGTCTCTGCATCTACAAAATGCACCCTTGTTGTTTGAACCTGACTCACACGCAAATTTAAGTGTGAAAACCCAGCACCGGGTGCAACCGCGCCAATGGTGCAAACCGTAGGACGATTAAGGGTGCGCCAGCCCCTAACCACCTAGGCACCTGGGCGTATGGGTCATAGAACCGCGCGCTAAAATAAATGGGGCTCCGTCCATATAACCGTTGGAACCATATTACAACTGTTGGAACCATATTACAACCGTTGAAACCATATTACAAAACGCGTGCGCACCAATGTATATACCCATGGTCACATATATATGAAAAGCGCGCAACCAAGGGCTGGGCTAGGCCCGGCCCGGTCGCGGCCCCAACTATACCAACAAGCAGCTTTAAATATAACCCAAAACATATATATATCAAGGTATGAGCGGTAGCCCGATTGGTTATCGGAGTTTGTATAAGTGTTTGTGCGGTGGGGAGGTCTGGGGGTCGAACCCCACGGACTCCATACATTTTACAAACAACAATAATAACCACTACCCAAACAACGAGTGACACGTGACGCCCACGGATTAGGCCACGTGTTCTCATACCATTTGCCACCAAAGGACACGTGTCACTTCTTGATTCGACAACTGTCAACCAACCAGATGTTGCCACGTCATCCGTACGGTTTGTACGGTCCTGCCACGTCAGACTGTACGGACTGTACAGACTATACAGTCAGCACCAAAATTTTTGCCTGTTTGACTTGACGAACAGAACGCGATATCTTCTCCATACAGAGCCCATTTGACAAAGTAAATATACCGCCGAAACCAGGAAGACGAGACAGACGCAATGGCACTGGTTTCGTCGCATTCCGAGCACTTTGAAATTTTGAGCAAAATTTGATCCCCTGATCAGCTATCCATCCATGGGTGTTGTATATGCATCTGCATTATCCTTCATGTCCAAATACCTTCATCAATCTTGTGGTCGAAAACCCATGACTAGGGTTGATATCAAAGACAACAACCAATATTCCAACACCCTCTACGATGAGAATTTTTGTTCCATGCCGACCACAAAACAAGTCCTTCTATGTTAGGGACCTTAGACTCTTCATGCTCCCAAGTTTCGACTAGACAAATAATATCAATATCACTCGAGATCAACTTATCATAGGACCTTTGCGCCATGGAAAACCACGACTGTTCCAAAAAATGATCTCGAGTGTCCCAAATTCCTATTTATTATTATCCTTATGGTCTCTATCCTTAACAATAACTTTTCGATTTCTAATTATTTCCCATTTTCCTTCTTTCCGGGCTTCTTTTACCTTTTGAACTTCCTTCCTTAATTTAGCTTGGTCTTCGGGAGTGAGGTCTTCATTTATAAATATTCCTGACCCTTTTAAGCTCGTAGATTTACCGAGTATGCTATTTATGGCCATTACAACTTACTTTGACACAAATCAACCTATCCTTGTGATCAATTATTTTTCCGAGCCTCTTTGCTTCTATGAGGTAAGTTGTATCAATTTGTGATTTATTATTTAATTCTTCTTTTACTATTGCTAGCGTATCCTCCTCTTGTTGTTCTTCTATACCAAAAATTACGAGGTTCAAGGCTCTTTTATTACTCTCATGGTTCAGTTCAATTAGTTTATTCATTTCCTCTTTGATGGGTTTGATATCCAATTTGTTATCCAAATTATTGAGGGTCAAATTGTTGGTTAGTTTTTCTTCTAGTTCTTTAATTCTATCTCTCAAGTTGTGATTTTCTTCAGCCTCTCCTTCTTGGGTTGATTGTTTATGTTTTTCCATTTCTTGAATCCTATCTTTCATTGTCTGTAATTAACTCTTGACCCCTAAGAATCTATCCTCTATTTGAGTTTAAATGGTATCTTTGAAGAGTCTAATTTTTTTTTATCAAGCATTGCCTCTAACTATATTTGGAGTTGTTCACTCCTTTTTCCTAATAATTGTAACTCTATAAAATCTTATTAAATATTTTAATAATATAAAACAATAAAATATATATTTTAAAGATCGTGTTCTCGAAATAATTTTTTATATATACGAATTGTGAGATTAAAATAGTTCGATGAACTACGTGTATTTACAAACTCTTAGTTGATGCAAAAGTTAGTTTTGAGGTAAAATATTTAAGTTGGTATGATAATATTTTTTTAAATTGATATGATAATATTTTTTGGAATATATTACATTGATATGATGGTATCTTTTTACACTTTATTGTTATCTTTATCATATGGTTAGTTGTGGTTTGTGATTTTCATTTATATGTATCAATAAGATTAATTTTAATTCCAGATTTATGAAGGGTTAAGAAGATTAATTTTAATTCCAGATTTATGAAGGGTTAAGAAGGATACAATTATTTTATATGCAAACATTTGTAAGGATGTAACATTTGAGCAAAGGTGTATAATTCCACGGATTCAATCTAGAGTTTAAGATGAATCTTGAGCCAATTTTATTCCATTTTGATCACGAAATATGAATTTTAATTATAAAAGAAATTAAAAGTCTATTTTTTAACTTTTGATTTAATTCTAAAGATTTATCCTAAAATTATATATATATATATATATAATTTTTGTTGTCAACTTCTTTTATATTGAACGTAAACCATAATCATAGTTGTGCAGAATCATAGTTGTGTTGGGATTTTATTTATAAAGTATTATGGAATTTGTTATATTTAACGATTCATTTAAAATGACATGTTTTGTGAGTCAACTTCAAGTTGTGGTTGTGACCTATATAATATGTATATGTTAACTTCAATTTTGAATATATGTGTTGGATTATGATTGTTGTTAGACCAAAATCTAATCATCAGAGTTAGGATCCACGAGAGAGGGTTAACCTATGTCGCGAAACTTGTGGGAAGCATCGAACTCAATGTCCAACAATCTCCCCCCAACGCATGCTCGTCGAGTTTCAAACTTGAGACTTGTCGCTTTGAAACTGTTTGTTGGACTATGATTGTTGTTAGACTAAAACCTGCAGGCATTAGCCTCCACTACAATCCAATCGTCAGAATTAAGATCCACGAGAAGGGGTTAACCCATATCATGAAACTCACAAAAAGTACTGAACTCAATGTCCAACAAAATGTGTGGTAAATATTTCCACATATAAATTTGAATTAAGAGATGAAAATAATTTATAAAACATTACTTGCATCAAAAACTTTAGGAATTCAATTATTAAAACTTTTTTTCTCTAAAATTATATTAACATGTCCCTTAAACTTAGGAATATGAAAGTTGAAGTTTCACGTGCATTTTGAAAGAAAATGAGTAAATCCTTAAATTAAGGATTTAATTTTTTTTAGAAGGTATATAAATTTTTAGAAATTATAATTGATATGAATATATGAAAAAAAAATGTCAAATTAAGTTTGGTTTAGGGAGTGGGAGGAATGATTGTTTTTCACATGCTAACTCAACATCTTAGATAAATAAACATAAAACAAATTAAATTAAATTTACAAATTATGATTACTAAATTAGGTAAGTAAATAATAATACTTGCTAGAAAATTATCCAACAAAATTAAAGATTTAATATATCCGTGTTTCAGTTATGCACATTAACCATGGTGGAGTACTTAGGTTAATTAGCTACCAAAAATGTCCCTTTCAATGTTCCAATTCTCAATCTTTTGAAATTGAACTATTGTCTTGTTGAATAATGATCATACTAATGATGTAATATTAAAAACACTAAATGTTAAAACAATTTTAATTAAAAAATTATCAAATATGGTTAAAAACATGTGTTTCCTTTTATTTCCTCCTAGGAGATTAGAGGTCCAAATCTAGGGGGTAGAGTATGTATAGACTTTAGCAGTTAAATCGCTACATGAAAAGGGTCCCTTGTCTCACAAACAAATAGGTCTTATACACCAATTTAATGTATGATCATAACCTTAAAACTAAATTATTATTATTATTATTTCTTTGTAAAATCCATAATTTTATTTTAATTATTTCTACATAGAATCCATAATTTTATTTTAATAATTAAACTATTAGTTTGTTGAATTTTGAATTATGATGTTACCAATGAGACAATATTACAAACACTAAATGGTAAAACAATTTTAATCAAATAATTTTATCACATATAAAATGTTTATGATGTGCTTGAACGAGATTTTGAGTTACGTTGCCAATGGTAGGAAAAATGTTGACATATTAAAAAACTTTTGAGTATGGATATTTATATCTTATTGTTTATTTTTCAATTGAATATGAGGTAAAGGTTAATTGTTTATGGATACTATATATATATATATATTTAATTAAAGGTTGGTGATTTTTTTATAAGGTTGGTGATGATTAAATAGGATATTGAATATTTAGTGGATACTAGTGATAAGGTAAAATTCTTTTTTGGTTTTGGAGAATGATCTAGAATTATTTTTAATTGGTTAAAACAAATTAACAAATCAAGACTTTGAAGTTCTTGTAAGAATAGAAATCTAGCCCCTTAAAAACTACCAATGAGTTATTTCAGATATTGGCCAAATTCCGTTTTCACACAATGATGTTGCACGTCATGGTCTTGAGATTGTATCAACAAAAGTTAAACTAGTAACCCCAAGTATGATAGACATTTTCTTTCTTTGAATTTTATTTATTTATTTATGTTGTATACTTGTTCCATCACTAAATACTAAAAAAAAAACTATAAAATACATAAAAGTATAAGGATGTTCTTCTATACCCATAAAATAATTGCATAACTAATATGTAGGCAAACCAATAGGTACATTCCCAATTACTCATAGTGACCTAGTAACGACGAGCCAAAGAATGTCCCCTGTTAACACATAAGATTGGTCATGTAAAGGAGGATTTATGGTTTTCAGAGCCTACATTTAACCATTTCATTAGGGATTATGTTAAACCATCAACTAACAACCTCCTCGAAGTGTGCAAGCTATATTTGAGTTGGCGTTGCGAACTAGCTAAGGAAGAGGGTTGTAGGTTGGATAGGTTGCAGACATCCTGGTGCAAATTCAAAATTACCGGCATCAACCTCATAGCCATTGGGTACTCCATGAGATTTTTTGTCTTGTTTGGAGGTCAGGAAAGGAGTGTGGCCACTTGATTTTCCTTTGGCGCTGCAAACTGACACATGCACTGCGAACTGAGACAGGCACTACGAAATTTCTTCTAGCAACTGCTTTTACAGATTTGATCATAAATCCAAAACGACGATGTGGGTTTCTCTGAATTGTTTTGTGGAGGAAGATGATATCCTTGTTGACTTTCTGACCAAATTTTAGCCTGACCCAATTTGGCATTTGAGAGAAAAAATTAAAACACCAGTGCACTGTGAAATGTGCTACAAACTCTCTGATTTGCATAGTTGTTGGATATTAGCGTTGTTGGGAGGTTGCCACCTGTCAAGGAGGGTTCAAACGACTTCTCAGAGATCGGTTAGATGCTAACTGATAATTAGTTTTCTATCATAATGGGTAGATTTAATGTCTATCTTCAGAGAAGAAAATGATGATGATCTTGCTCAACATCTCATTAATTTTCATCAATGCATGGAGGATGTCTTAATGAAAATGTTTATGTTCTCCCTAAAGGATGATGCCAGAGATTGGTACTTTTCTCTTCCTATTGCAAGCATATCCATCTTGATAGAATTCCATGCTGCTTTCAATTTGCACTGTAAAAGGTATTACTCCTATGAGTTTCTTTTTCATGATTGTTGTGAGGAATATGAGAAAAGTGTTCAAGCTGCATTTAGTTGCTCTCTTGACTGTGAGGTTGAAGAAGACCCCTCTCTTTATTTTCCTAGTTCTCATGACTTGAAGGAAGATTTTATTTGTTGTTCTTATGAGGAAGAGACAATGGATGATTTTGTCTTTGAAGTATATATCTTTGACAACCTTGCTTTTGATCAAGTCACTGTCTCAAATATTGAACAAGAGAAGCCTGTTGTTGACAAACACTTTGATGATGAACACTTTGTGGATAGAGAGCATATTGAAACAAAACATTCTAAATGTCAAGAGTCAAAAGTTTTTTATGGACAACCCTTTTTTGATAAAAACCATGTGTATGAGCAACAAATTGTTCTTACAGTACATGCATACATGATTAACAGTCAACCCACAAGTGGTTCTGAAGATGAGGAGCAACAATTAAACCAAAAAATGCCTTTGTCTGTCATTCAATCACATGTGCTTGCAAAGGACATCAAACAACCAGTGGGAAACTTTGAAGAAGAGAAGGTAACCTTTTATCAGTTAAGTATGCCTTGCCATCAGTTTCATGACCCTGTCAATGAATACATGGAGTTGCACTTTTCAAATGCTTTGGACCCTGCAAATTTTATCATTTTGTCAGCATTTTGAGGTAATATTGGTGATCCTAAGAATGTATTTAGTTATGTCACACTTTTATTGCTTCTTATGGATCATTTGCAGTGAAGAGAAGAATTCTATTACCAAACAATTTGAGTGGCTATGGTGGAAGTTTGTTTTCACCTGAGAAAATTGTAAAAGTCAGTTAGAGTAAGGTCATGTATATAGATAAGCTTGTGTTCAAGTATTTTAGTTTTCAATTTTCTTTTAGTATTTGAATAAGACTCCACCATCCCAATGGATAAGGAACTGGAAATGCATGTTCTTGGAGCCTGACAGGGAGGTCTCCATCCCCTATGGAGACATATGTTAACACATAAGATTGGTCATGTAAAGGAGGATTTATGGTTTTCAGAGACTACATTTAACCATTTCTCCAAGGATTATGTCATACCATCAACTAACAACCTATTGATTAATTGTGTTGGTTGTCATTGATGTCAACCCTTGAAGAAAGTCTGGTAGCGAATTCCGGTAGCACAAAGGTTTGGGTAATGGGCCAAAGTTTGTTTTATGTATACTGGTATGATTTTTGATATATTTGCAGGTAATACTATTCTAGATGGATAGTACATGTCATGCCATTTCCGGTGGTATGTGGAACGTCACATAACTCATCACGGTTTGAGAGTTAGGGCCTTACGAAGTTGAAGGACCCTCATATGATTGGCTTGAAACCCCAAAAGGTCAAAGAAGTCAAAGTGCTTGCAAAGAAGAAAATAATTAAATAATAAAGTGAAGTGACAAAGTCAGAGATAATTATTTAAATAATAAAGTGAAGTGACAAAGTCAGAGATAATTATTTAAATAATAAAGTGAAGTGACAAAATAAAAAAAGATTATTTAAATAATAAAGTGAAGTGACAAATTCAAGGAGGATTATTTCAATAATAAAGTAAATGGGGAACTTTCTAATTATGGAAAGTGGTTATAAGAAGGTTAACCCTAAAATGAGGAATATGGGTTAAGTGGTCAAGTGGCTATTGGATACATGGACAAGTGGCAATTTTGGAAAAGTTGGACATAGGTAACTATGTGGACAAAGTGGCCTAGAAGATGCTTCTAAGGAAGCTACTTGGAGAGTATAAATAAGAGGCAAGGCACTCTCATTTGAATCACACTTGAGGATATTGAATATATACAGGTGACTGAGGTAACCAAAGGGTATCAAAGACTAATTTCAAAGGGAAGGTGAAGTAAAGAAGGCCAAAATTCAAGGGAGGATAAATTATTTTGATGATGCTTTCTAAGGTATGTTATTTATAGGCCATCTCACCATTTTCACAATAACGTTTTTTATAGAATGATTCAGACCGTGAAATTGGGATTCCATCGAAAAAACATATCCAAGCAGTTGTAGTACGAATTTCATCTTGTGGGTCGTTGTATTTTTGGAGTTACACTCCGTGGAAAATAGGGTTTGTGGCTAGTCCTAAAACTAGTCTAAAACAAGTGTTTTGGATAAAAATGTCATAACTTCTTCATAACGGATCCAAATTCAGTAATACCAAATGTGTTGGTTAGAGTACAGTCTGTAGTATTATGTGTAAAATTTTCATTTCCATACAACAAATATTCTGTGCGGGGCACACTCTACAAACACTCTCTCTAGAATAAGCCATAATTCAACAAGGTATGCCATTTTTTCTATAACTCCTTTTATGAGAGGTTCCATGTAGTGACAACTGGAGGAATTGCATAAAACACACTGAAGAACATTGTGTACTATTTTTAGATCTTTATTCATTACAGGTACATAGTTATGATTATTTCAAGTTAGAGTTGTTGACTAATCCAAAACTAGTCATGTGAGACTAAAGTAAAGTTTGATGAAAATGCTAGTCTCTTGTTGTTAAAATTAAGGAAGGTTTGCAGGTTGAGGTACAGGTTGGTGCATGGTTGATGCACTTTTTTATGGTACAAGTTGATTACAGGTTTTTTGATACAGGTTGGTGCATGGTTGATGCACTTGTTTATGGTACATGTTGATTAAAGGTTGAGGTACAGGTTGATGCATGGTTGATACATGGTTCAGGTTATTGGTACAGGTTGTTTGGTGCAGGTTTATTGGTACAGGTTTACAACAGATATCTCACAGTGATAGTGTGACAGTGGTTCCATCATTCTACTTATACATCAGGGCAGTTGGACGGGGCAAGGACAACTGGTTGTAGCCACCTTCCGGTTGTAGCCGAAGAACATAGGGGGTTGTAGCCCCCTTCTGGTTGTAGCCAGAGAATTGGAGAGTTGGGGAGTTGGAGCTTCCTTGAGGTTAGCCTGAGAAACTAGGGGGTTGGAGCCTCCTTCCAGTTGCAGCTGGAAAACAAAGGAATTTGGCGCTTCCAATGAATGTAATTCTTCAAGACATATAAGAAAACACATTCTGTGGTATTCTCCCACTTTGAGTTTCCACGTAAAAACATTGGTGTACTGTGTATGTGTATGATTGTTCATTTGTTCATTGTTTATTTACTTTTCAAATATTGGATGATAATGCTACATTGATATAACACTTGCATTATATGGTTAAAAGAGATTAAATTGCTCTATTACTAATTCACCCCCCCTCTCAATAATCCAACAATTTATATCAGAGCAGGTTCCTTTAGAAATCAGTTTAACCACTGAAAGGTAGATCATGGAGAGCAACAACGTGTATAAAAATGGAATACTACAGTTTGATGGACAAAAGTATGCCTTTTGGAGCATAAGGATGAAGACATATATACAGGCACATGGATTTGAAATTTGGCAATCAATTGTAGATGGATACATAACACCAATAGTTCCATCGACAAATGACAAAGCTATGAAACTTAGTCAAAATAATTCCAAAGCCACAAATGCACTTCTTAATGGTCTTGGAGAATTGATATTCACCAAAGTTGCACATTGTAAATCTGCTAAAGAGATTTGGGACAAACTTTGAAATATTTATGAAGGAGATTCAAAAGTCAAAGCATCAAAGCTTCAAACTTACAGAGGTTAGTTTGAACAACTAAAGATGAAGGAAGATGAGAACATTGCAACTTAATTTTTAGGAGTCGATGAAATAGTAAATGCAATCTTGGGATTGGGAGAAGAAATCAAAGAATCTATAATTTTTCAAAAGGTACTAACATCTCTTCCTATGAGATTTGACCCTAAGATATCAACACTAGAAGAAAGAGCAGATCTAAAATCAATAATTATGGACGAACTACATGGAATCTTCATAGCATATGAAATGAGAACTGAATAGGAAAATCTAGATATAAAAGAAGCAACCTTCAAACCATCCAAAAGGTCAAAGAAAAAGGGAAAACAAAAAGAAAAATAACATAACAACAACAGTGATGTCTCATAAGATGATGAAGAAGTGGCCAACTTTGTAAGAATATTGAACAAGGGAACCAACGATAGGTATAGAGGTAAGATTCATTTGATTTGTTTTAATTGTGATGGTATTGGTCATTTTGCTAACAAATGTCCTCATAAGAAAAAGAGAAAAGATGAAGGTTACTCAAATAGAAAACAAACATATAAAGGCAAAAGAACCACAAAGAAAGTTTTCAAGAAAAGCTTATGCACCAAAGAAGACATCTCATCATCGGATGAAGATTAAGTCAGTGACAATGAGACATAAAGAGTTCTATTCATGGCAGTAGAAGACTCTGAAGAAGAATATGAAGAGGCCGAAGAAGAATATGAAGAGGCAGAAGTTGACTACTGAGAAGAATTGTTGTGTGCCATAGAAGTTATCAGAAGAGAAAAGAAGAAAAACAATAAACTACAAGCGAAACTAGACAAGAAAGAGGACACTCGGGAACTAGAACAAATGATCACAAATTTGAAGGTTCAAATTGAAGAAGATAAAAGAATTGAAGAAGCACTCAAAGAACAACTAGAAGGAAGAGACAAGATCACTGGAAATTTGGAAGCATAAATTGTTACATTAAGAAAGTATCTTCAAAAGAAAAACATGCAGAACAACTCAAAAGTTTTGAATGGCATTATCAACAGAAAAAAACCTCATCATGACAAGTTTGGACTTGGATACAATCAAACAGAAAATGGATCAAGCTCCAAAACAACAAAACAAGAAACATATCCAAAAAGCTATGCAAAAACAATCAAATGGGATAGGAAGGTCTACAAAGAAAATTACAGGGACACTCCTCCACCAAGAAGATTCAAATTTCAAAATCAACGAATGACAGAAATAGATAGGCCTCAGGAAGAAGAAGGATTCATAAGAGCACCTCCTTTCCGAATATCTTCAACTCCCAGGTATCAAACTATATTTTTTGGTTTATGTTATGCATGTAATAATTTTGGACATAAAGATGTGAATTGCAGAGCTAACAACAGGAACATAAACAAGTTAGAAAGTCATACACAAAACGATTATCCAAGAAGGCCTAGTGAAACACATAGAATAAGTTACAACAGGTTTGAATCTTTGATCATTGAAGTGGAATGCTACAAATGTAACAACTTTGCACACATGGCCAAAGATTGAAGAATGATAGTCCCTCCTATTGAACCACAACAAAACAACAACAGTCACATACAAGAACCTCAGAAAAGGACATGGATAAGAAAGAAGAATCAATATAGCAATGAAGAATGCACACTCTCTCTACAAGATAAACAGAAGAAATGTGGCTGGTATGTTGACAATGGCTGTTCAAAACACATGACATGTGATAAAGACAGGTTTCTTACATTAAGAAAGGAAAGAGATGGATCAGTCTCATTCAGAAATGATGATTCAGCTAAAATCATTGGAAAAGGCATAGTCAGAATTGGGAACAAGAATACCAAGACATAAAATGTTCTACTAGTAGAGGATATGAAATATAATCTTCTAAGTGTGATTCAAATGTGTGACCAAGGTCATAAAGTTACTTTCGATTCACAAAAGTGTGAGATAAGAAAAGAAGGTTCAAGAAAATTGATTGCAACAACTGCGAGAAATTCAAACAACATATATGTATTAAGTGAAATTGGAAATGAAAAGTGTTGCCTAGGAAGGGAACATGAAAGTTGGCTATGGCACATAAGAATTTGATCCATAATCGGATCCAGGAGGCTTCCTAGGTCTAGAAAAGGCTAAAAAATGAAATTTCTCGGAATCAGACGAAACCAATTCCATTGCGATCGGATCGTCGTGCTAATTCGAACCATATATTTACTTTCTAAAACGGGCAATGTATGCGAAAGTTATCGCATGCTGATCGTTTCCCCAAACAACTAAAAAGACAACATGTCAACTGGCAAAAGTCACCGATGATGTCAGCATGACGCCCTGTTGACGTCATCATGCTGACATCAACAAAGTGACATGTGGAAGCATAGGCAACAGGGTGACTGGGAAATGACAGGGACCAATACATCATTGACAAGTGACATCATTGAGGACCAATGAAAGGGTGCCACGTGGCACCCCATCACTAGTTTGAATGGAAAAATTATATTGGAGGTCATGGGGTTTGACCCCATGGCCTATTGGACAAACAAAGCTTTGAGAAATGACCAAATGCCAACACGCCACGTTATTTCTTGTATAATAAAACCCACTTTACACTATGTAAAGTGCATGTATTAATGTATGGGCGAAAGGGGGCTGGGGCTAAGCCCCAACCCATGATTTCTTTTGCGCATGTGACCACTGTTGATAGGGGCGCAGGCACTGCATATCCAACCACCAACACGTATGGTTAGCACCTGTCCACATTTTTTTTCGGGAGCTAAGACCATGGCTTAGGCACATTTATTTAGGGCACGGTTCTATTGTTTCTTGCCACATGACCATGGATTTCAGATTAAGGGGCCAACGCACAACCCTTTGGGATGGTGCTTGGACACCTCTTGTCCATATGACCTGATTTAGAGGGGGGTGTGTGTGCCTATTTTGGGGGATTTAGCCCATATTTGTGCATAAAGTGGGTTTTTACCCTATGGTTTATGGATTTTATATTTTTGTCCTGTAATTAGAGATTTTTGCCCATTTTTTGGGGATATTGGGCTCTTTTTGAGGCCAGATTTTGGGAGGAAGTTGGGGAATGATAACCAACTCTAGATCTAGATAAATCAGGCCTTCTTGAGGCTATGAAGGAAATTTAGACCAGAGTTATGCTGAAGGAAAGCCAATCCAAAGCCATTTTTATGCAGGGAAGCTGTTGAGGAGCGCATCTTTGCGGGCCATTTCTGGGAGCTCCGGTCATCCGTTTTGAGTGTCGTTTCTTCTGTTGGGTTCTAGAGATATGGGAGAACAATAAAATATTAGTACTGTAGCCTTATGTAACTTATTTGATGTACTTATTGAGCTTTGAACATAAATATAGAAGCCCCACCCACTGAGACAAAGGCCCAGAGACGTAGGCGAGATTGTCGAACTCCATTATCACTTCTCTTGTTATGGTTTGTTGTTATTTATGCTTATGTTCAGATCTGTAATTTTTTTTATGGCTGTGATATATTATCATATCTTCTTCCTCTTATTAAGCTTCTTAAATGGTTAATAAAAGCATGCATAATAACTCAATCACAGTCATTTAAAAGATCATTTTTGGATCAAGTGGTATTAGAGATAGTTGACATTTGGATTTGAGTTTTTCATGTTAACCAGGGAAAGGCTATATCATGGTGAAGGCGAGCTTGTTGAAGAGAATCCATTAATTGGATTCAAAAAGAGAGCTTCTCACACCGAGAAGATGGCATTAGAAGAAGGGCTTTCTCAGGATGAGAAAGAGTTTTGAAAAACTTTCTTTTCCATGTTAGAGATGATGAAAGTTTTATATGAGGATTACATGGAACGTAAGAAACCAAATCTGGGTGAATCTTCAAAGGGAAAAAGTGAAGAGGGAGAGGATCCTCCTTATATTCCTCCTTCACCTCCATCGTCACCTCCTTCTTCTTCAAGTTCAAGTTCTAAATCCAATGCAAAGAAACATGTACATAAACATAAGAATGAAATGCCATTGTTAAAAATTGATGTTAAACTTGAATTACCCATATATGATGGGGAAGTTAATGCAGAGAAACTTGACAATTGGTTCAAACAGATATAGGTCTATTGCAGTGTGCAACATGTCAAGGATGAGGCCACACAAATCAAGTTGGCATCATTGAGACTTGCAGGTACAACACTCATCTGGTGGCAAAGCAAGTTGCAAAATAGAACACAACAAGTGGGTAATGTATTTCCATCATGGCAAAGTTTCATTTCTGCACTTAGGAAACAATTCTATCCTTTGGGTTATAAATAAAAAGTATTAATTGAATGGAAATATTTAAAACTACGAAAAGGACAAATAGTGCAAGAGTATATAGATGGCTTTTGTAAAATGGCATTGATGTTAGATATCCCTTTAAATACACAGGAAACCATTATGAAGTATATAGGAGGTTTACCTGCACATATTAGAAATATTGTATTCATGTTTGGACCCACTAACCTTGATGAGGTTTCTATTCAAGCTACGTATATTGAAGCAGGGAAAGCAGGTGTATTAGGGGAATCTTCTTCAAGGAAAGAGGATAAGAGGAAGTGGCATGGAAAAAAGGAAAATGCAGTGGTGAGAAAGGAAGAGAATCCCTCTTGCAAGAATTGCAAGAAAGAGGGGCATGATGAGGACAGATGTCGGCAGTTGCATCCCGAGAAGAGGCCAAAGCGGTTCAAGGAAAAGAAAGGGAAGCAAACAGTTGCAGCAACAACAAGGCCCACAGACTTGGGATGAGATTCAGGTGATAAATCAAAGGTCTCATTGGTTGGTATGACATGTAAAATTGGTGAAGGCATTGATTGTAGAAGTAACTTGTTTCGTATAAGGGTGATCATGAGACACACTAAGATAGACACATTAATCGATAGTGGATCTCAATCTAATCTAATCTCAGAAGAATTAGTTAAGCAATTGTGGTTAAAAAAACAAGTACATCATAAGCCTTACACACTTAAATGGATAAAAAATCATCGTCAAATGCACATAACAAAGCAGTGCACAATCAAATTTGCAATTTCATCTAAGTATGTGGACGAGGTAACATGTGATGTAGTGCCGTTAAGTGAATGTGGAATGGTTTTAGGTAGTCCATACTTACATGATCGTAAGACAGTCTTCTACAAGACAAAGAATCAATATCAATTAACCAAAGTAGGTCAAGATTATGTGGTTCATGCTCATCATGTTAAGGCAAATAAAACACTTCAAACAATGGGACAATTAAAGAAGGCAGTTCAAGCAAGAAACAAACCAATAATTGTTTCAAATGAAGTAATTGATCTTAAGCAAGAACATGAAATGATTGTTGAATGGAAAATCAATCATGGTTTGCTTCAAGATAAGCTCATGTCGTGCAAATAATACAAGTATATCAACTCTTTTGTAGTCATGTTTTTGATACTATAATTAGTAATGTTGTCTACATGGATGATAGTGGCTTTAGTAAAATTTGACAGGGTTCAAATGGTTAACAATATGCTGTCAGTTGTCATGATTGTGTTACAATTGATATTGATGAGACAGGTGCACATGACAGAGTTCAGAGATAGAGGACAAGCCGGGTGGCCTATCCCAATATTGTTGACTGGTCAGTAACCTTTTGGGGACCAAAAGGTCCTTAGTGGGGAGGTGTGATCCAGAATCGGATCCAGGAGGCTCCCCAGGGCCAGAAAAGGCTAAAAAATGAAAGTTCTTGGAATCAGATGAAACCAATTCCATTGCGACCACATCGTTGTGCAGATTCCGACCATATATTTACTTTCTCAAACGGACGCTGTATGAAAAAGTTATCGCACACTGATCGTTTCCCCAAACAACTAAAAAGTCAACAGATAAACTGGCAAAAGTCAATGATGATGTCAGCACGATGTCTTGCTGACGTCATCATACTGACATCAACAAAGTGACATGTGGTAGCACAAACAACAGGGTGACTGGGCAGTGACATGGACCAATACAGTGTTGACAAGTGGCATCTTTGAGGACCAATGAAAGGGTTCCACGTGGCACCCCATCACTAGTTTGAATGGAAAAATTATATTGGAGCTCATGGGATTCGACCCCATGACCTATTAGCCAAACAAAGCTTTGAAAAATGACCAAATGCCAATCCGCCACGTTATTTCTTGTATAATAAAACCCACTTTACACTATGTAAAGTGTATGGGCGAAAGGGGGCTGGGGCCTAGCCCACGATTTCTTTTGCACATGTGACCACTGTTGATAGGGGCGCGAGCACTACATATACAACCACCAACATGTATGGTTAGCACCTGTCCACCTTTTTGTTCGGGATCTAAGACCATGGTTTAGGCGCATTTATTTAGGGAGCGATTCTATTGTTTCTTGCCACATGACCATGGATTTCGGATTAAGGGGCCAACGCACAACCCTTTGGGCTGGCGCTTGGCCACCTCTTGTCCATATGACCCAATTTAGAGGAGGCATGCGCCTATTTTGGGGGCTTTAGCCCATATTTTTGCATAAAGTGGGTTTTTACCCTATGGTATGGTTTGTGGATTTTATTGATTTTTGGCCTGTAATTAGAGATTTTTGCCCATTTTTTGGGGATATTGGGCTCTTTTTGAGGCCATATTTTGGGAGGAAGTTGGGGAATGATAACCAAATCTAGATATATATAAACCATGCTTTATTGAGGCCATGAAAGACATTAAAATCAAAGTTATGCTGAAGGAAATCCAAGCCAGAGCCATTTTTATGCAGGGAAGCTGTTGAGGAACACATCTTTGCGGGCCATTCCTGGGAGCTTCGGTCATCTGTTTTGAGTGTCGTTTCTTCTGTTGGGTTCTAGAGATCTAGGAAAACAAGACCATATCAGTCTTGTAGAATTATGGCACTACTGTGATGTACTTATTGAGCTTTGAACACAAATAAAGAAGCATCACCCACTGAGACAAAGGCCCGGAGATGTAGGCAAGATTTCTGAACTCCGTTATCACTTCTCTTGTTGTGGTTTGCTGATATTTATGCTTATGTTCAGATCTTTAAATTGTTTTATGGCTGTGATATATTATCATATCTTCTTCCTCTTTCATTAAGCTTCTTAAATGGTTAATAAAAACATGCATAATAACTCAACCACAATCATTTAAAAGATCATGTTCAGATCATAATGAGTCACATACATTTTGATAACATTGTCAAAATCAGAAAAAGGGAAGTAGTTAGAGAAATTCCCCAGATAATGAAACCAACCAACACTTTATGCAAGCATTGTCAACAAGGAAAGCAAACAAAGACCATGTTTAAATCAAAAGAATATTCAACAACAAGACCACTAGAAATTGTGCATAATGATCTAGTTGGACCAACTACAAAAAGGGTTTAAAAGGTGATAAATAAATTATTTTATTATTTGATGATTATACAAGAATGACTGTAGTTTTCTTTCTCAGGAATAAGTCAAAAGATTTTGGAAACTTCAAGGTCTACAAGGAAATGGTTGAAAATGAAATGGATTCAAAAATCAAATGCTTGAGATATGATAATGGAGGAGATTTCAATTCAAAGGAATTTATGGACTACTGCAGTAGACATTGAATAAAAATGCAATTCTCTATTGCTAGGACACCTCAACAGAATGGAGTTGTTGAAAGAAAGAACATGACATTACAGGAAATGGCTCGAACAATGCTAATGGATTCCAAATTGACAGATATCTTTTGGACATAGGTAGTGCATACAACAATTTGAATTCAAAACAAAGTAATGCTCAAAAACAACACTGACAAAACTCCCTATGAGCTATGGAAAAGAAGACTAGCAAATGTGAAGAACTTCAGAGTTTTTGGAAGTAAATGATACATCAAAAGAGAAGATGGTAGAATGGGAAAGTTTGACTCTTGTGTGGAAAAATGAGTACTTGTTGGTTACTCAAGTACAAGGAAAGCATACAAGTGTTACAACTTGAGATTGAACAAAGTTGTGGAAAGCATCAACGTAACAATTGATGAAACAGGTAGACATGAATTAAAGGAAGAAGAAAATGAATCAATGGAACAACTTTATGAAGAAGAAGCAGAAGATGAAAAAGAAGTAGAAGGGGAAGATAGAGAGGATCTGACAGAAGAAAAAGAGCAAGTTCAACAAGTGTCTCCAAAGACACCTAGCAGACGAGTACATAAGAATCATCCTTCAGATCATATTATTGGAAAAAAAGATGCAGGACTTGAGACTAGAAGAACAATCCATTCACCAGAACAAACACACCTAGCACTCTTATCTATGATTGAACCAACCTGTTTTGAAGAGGCCAACAAGGATGAATTTAGGAATAAGGCCATTATTGGAGGCAGGACAAAGTGGAAAATTATGGGGGATTTTGGTACAGAAAGCATGCACAAGAGAAGCGACAACTGGAAGGAAGCACAACACCCGCGCATGCAAAGAAAGAAACAACTGGAAGGAAGAACAACACACATGCATAGGAGGAATACCTAATGATGGTAGGGTTAGGGTTTTGGTAAGGTATTGCAAACGACTGAAGAGCCCAAAATGTATAAATATAGATACTTAGGTATCATCGGGGGTTCAGGTTTTTGGGAATAGTATTGTGGTTATTATAGTTATGCATGAGTTGATGCAATAGGTAATTTTTTTCTGTATGACCCATTTTTGTATAATTTGTTGAGCTAGAGGAGAGGAGGAGTGGTAGATCTTGAGGGTTAGATCGCAAGTTGTGGATCTTCGTGCGATCTAGTCCACCTGAGATAGATCTTACCAGACTGAGAAGAGTTGTAAGCACACGATGTTGTAGATGCGAAAGACTATAATAAAAGAGGCAAGAGCCAAATATTTGTGGATGTAGCCCAGGAGGGGGTGAACCATGGTAACATCTGTGTTGTGTGATGAATGAATGCATATCTTTCCTATCTTCAACAATTATTATTATGTTGAATGAACAAGTTATTATACTGCTTGTTTAAATGTTGTTGCTATATTGAGGGAATAAGCTATTGGAATTATTGCATAGTCGTAGATAACAATAGGTTTCATTTATAAGTAACAATAGATGGTTCAATGGTTAGCGCTCATATCTCATACTCAATCCTAGGCTATAAACACCTGAGTCTTACATCCACCCATTAAAGCTATCTTAGGTGAGGCTGCGCAGTGCATCCTGTGAGTTGTGTTGCCTTCTGGTTTACCAGGAGGGCCGATAGTTTTAGAGGCTTTGTTGGAAACTCGAAAGACATGAACCCTGGGTCAATACAAACTCAGACAATACAAAAGAAAGGATTAAACCAACAAATGGTTCCGTTGCCATAGGTAGGAATAAGAGAGGATTGAATAGAGGAGATAAGTCGAAGATCTGTCGGAGGTAGATCAAGAAAAGATTAGGGCAGAGACAAATGAGCTATTAGAAGGGAATGTTGAGACCGTGGAATCCCACAAAAGCATAGATCGAAACTTGGCTAGGAACTAAGAAGCTAGAGTTTGCACAGAAAGACAATATAGACCCTAGACTAACACCTCACAAATATCTTGAGAAATATGTGTTTACTGATTTGCACGAAGTCTTTTTCTGTGATTTTCTACATCTATTATAGGAGTGGATACTAAGGTTGAAGGATAACCATGCACTGAACCGGATTCGACATCTAGAGTGGACCCCAATACATATTGAGTAGCTTCAGTAGGTGAACAACAAATTCACCTGCACAACCAACTTTTGGCTTGATAGTATTGTGGAAGGGTTTATAATAGAGTTTGAAGTCGACACAACGAAGTTGTACAGTGCAACGGAGCAAGAGTTTCTATGAGGACGCTGAGGAAGGTACATTCGATCGCTGTATACTTCTATTAAGATACTGCTATATAAAAAAGGTGTCATGACAATGGAGTCAAACAACTAAACTTCCCTGCGTGCATGGGGGAATGGGGGAAGCACTGACAGAGAGAGGAGAAATGGAAGGAGGAAAAGATAAGGGCAAGAAGGAGGAACCCTTGGACCCAATCATGATGGACGACGACCAGATCAAGCAGATCATGGCAACAACTGGAAAGACACGTAGCGGAGTACCCTACCAATATAAGGTGAATACCAAGAAGAGAGTCGTAGCCGCGAGGGAAGTCTTTGCGAGTGATGAGGAAGAGGTAGAGGATCTTCGGGATGTGGAGAATATTGAGGAAATCTTGCACGCAACATATGAGAGGAAGATGGGAGGTCCAAGAGCAGGAGGAGAAGGCAACCATCCTATCCATATTAATGTCGTGGAACCCATAAACCCATGTGCGACTAATACACCAAAGAGTACACCACCGTTTAGGCAACCGAAGTTCAGAACCAGTCAGACAGCAGGAAGTACATACACACAAGGAACAACAACTGGAGGAGCCAGTTCATGTAACACTAGTCAGGTATCTACACCGCGCAGAGGTAGTAGTTCAACATTCAGAATGGCAGGACATGATCCCACCATCAGGTTACCAGAATTTTGAGGAGAAGCAACAAAAGACCCTGAGAAGCATTTGTTCATTTGTGCAAATATCTAGGAAGAAAAACATATCACTGATGAAGATACCAAACTTTCACAGCTAACGATTACACTAAGAGACTGGGCACTAGACTGGTACATGAGTCTAGACACAAACAATGCCCCTGGAATGACAAGGACACTGGCAGACATTAAGAAGTTAATGATAAATGAGTTCTAGAGGTCAAGCTCAAAGGATCAGTACATGAACAAGATGATCGAAATCTGACAGAAACTAGGAGAGTCTGTATGGGAGATTGATAAGAGATTCAAGTGAATGAAGGGAAAGTTAAAATATCTCATGACCGATATGCAACATCGGAACCTGTTTGTAAACTCATTACTCCCACACTTAAAATATCCATTGCGACAACAAAAATTCTAGATGTAGGGAACCTTGCAATTGGAGGAAAATCAATACCAACATATGGACCCAACTATCGAAGAACTGAAGGAGGACTTGAAGAATCTAACGTTTCAGCTGAACCAGAATAAGAACAAGGAAAAACGAGAATCCATTTGGTGTACTACATGCAGGAAGAAAGGACACCACAAGAACGAATGTCCTACATTTGTGCAATATATGGTAGCAGGAATGCCAAACTCACTACCAACTGGAGGATTATGGTGCGTAATTTGCAAAAAATCGGGTCACGATCCTTATCATTGCATGATGATGCAGAAATACCAGACAGTCTCAAAGAGTTCATATTGCACCTTTTGCAAGTCAGTGAGTCATGACTACAAAGATTGTAGAACTATGGAGTTGATGCGAGAAAGGACATCGGATACATATAGAGTGGAGGCATAAATGATGATTGGGCAAGCAACGCCACAGTTAAATCAAGTTCCAGCTCCATACAAAACTGCGCAACAACAGTATAATATTGCGCAACAACCATACAATAACGCGCAACCACAGTACAATGCAACACAACCTCAGTACAATACCGTGTAGTAGAATTAGGCGCCTCAGTATAATGCGTTGAGAGGAGATCGAGCAGGCTATAGAGGAGGAGGCCGAGCGAAGGGAGGTTTTGGATGAGGTAGAGGACCAATGATATGTCACAATTGTCAGCAACCATGACATTATGCAAGGGAATGTCCACTTCCATGAGCGACTTGTATGTATTGTCGCACATCGGACCATGATACAAAGGAATGCCCAACATTACTAGTAAAGATCCATGAAAAGAGGAACCAGAACAACTAGAATGTTCAGTGGATTTTAACTGAAGCAAGGGATGAAGGACGAAACATCAATATAGTTACTCACAAAGGAGATAAAACATGAAATGATGCAGCTTACCAAGAAACAGTACAAAACTAATGGGTAAAGAAGAACACCGACCCAAGGAAACAATTCGATGCATAGAAGGAGAAGACAATATTTAAGGAAGCTCGACAAGAATTCCAGAGGGAAGATGTGGCATCGACTTCAACTGCACAACCAAACAAGGAAGCACCAGAGTATGAGATGCCTCCATTATTGGACCATACCAACGATATGCAACCTAAGGGACAATTAAGTACAATCAAAGGATTTTTGCAATCATGTGTAAAGGTATTAAGTGATCCATCATCTATGAAAGTATTGCAAACCATACTAGAAAAATGTAACATTGAGACAGAAGGAAAGCTAGAACCAAAAACAATTAATCACCTACACACCAGAAGAAGAACAAGTAGGGAATTTAGGATGAATGCTAACATGGAAGATTTCAATATGGGAGACATCATACTGGATATAGGATCTGAAGTTAATGTATTACCAAAAAAGGCATGGAAATGGATGGGAGAGCCAACATTAGGATATTCACCTGTTCAATTGAAACTAGAAAACTAACATAGAGTCCTACCAATCGGTAGACTGAAAGGAGTGACAGTCGACTTAGATGGAGTGTGCACTAAAGCATATTTTGAAGTCATTGAAATAGTGGACGACACAACACCTTACCTGACATTGCTTGGTCTGGATTGGGAATTTGACAACCAGGCCATAATCAACTTGAAGACCATGAAAATGACATTTGAGTCAGGAGAATACACAGTCATCATGCCATTAAACCCATCAGAAGGGGAGAGGTTTGTAGAACCTACTTGCCTAGACTTAGAGGAAATCGGTCAGTTATAAAGAACAATTGCGCATGATGATGATTACGTAAACCCAACTGCATATGGGATACTCAGTTGGCAGAGCATCACTTCCTGTGCAATAGATTTAGATACCGATTTAGATAACTGGCAACAAAGGCTACACGAAGTATCCACGATGAGATGTGCAAGAATAGACCACACAGTAAGATCGGTAGGCACAAAAATCAGGGAACCACCCAATTTCCATGGAATAAACGATTTGGAAACAATCTTGACACAGTATGAAGATGAAGTCTTAGAGAATCATTGACTGTTAGCACTTGATCCAGCACTCAAGGCCACACCTGCAAGATGGTGGGGTGCACACAAAGAGACAATCACATATTGGTACCAATGTAAGTGGTTATTGCGCATAAGTTTCGACGCAGAACAAAAAAACAACAAACAACAGAAGTATGATGGACAAAGGGCACCAGTGGAACACTTGGAGAAGTGTAGAACACTGCGGAAATTGACACCCCTAGAGGAATGGCCTCACCATTTTATACACACTTTAGAGGGCATACCAACAAACTGGTATACAGACCATGAATTTCACAAAGGAACTACAAAATGGACGACATTGCAAAAAAAATTCACAGTCACTTTCTCATTCGACCATGAGAACCCCAACATAGATGCAACTCTCAAACATATTAGAGGAGTAATATTCATCAAACAACCAGAAGTAGAACTTATCACAGAAGAGAAACAACGGAATAAACAGACAGTTAAGGAACTATTATCATTGTCGAGTCTCAGTTTTGACACTTCTAATGCACTGTATTGCCCCCTATATGAGCCTATTTTACCTATGCCATGTGTATCTAATTGATTGTTTCCTCCATAAATACACTCGATGACCTTGTTCACGTGCATAAGAGGTAACTTATGATTAAAACATGTTTTGTTTAGTTTTATTGAGTTAATTCAATTAAATGCTTGATTATGTATGATCCTAATCTCTTTGACTCTTAAGCAGCATAATCTGGTACCGAGTCTATTCTGGTACCAAGGCTCCACCTATTCCGATACCAGCTTGTGCTAATCCATTATTGGACATAATTCAGAATTTTTGAATGTTTCTAGAAGAAAATCGAGCTCATGGGTTTTGTCCAGAGAGATGTTTTCATGTGGACATGTGATTCAAAATCCACCCAGCTCTCATGTGTGGACCTCCAGCTCAGGGGGAATTATTCTGCCAAAATTAGCAAAACAACTCAAATTGCCAACTTGCACCTCGATTTTCGTGCATATGGTATCAGATCTAGAAATTATAACATATGGGTTTTGTCCAGAATATGGAAAATTGAGTAAGACATTGGAAATTGTTCAAAATTAGAATTGTTTTGGGAGATATGGGTGGAGCCCTAACTCGAATTTGCCCAAATTGTTAAAAAACACAGATTTTTGGGATTTATCCTAAAATTGTAAAAATTGTTTTCTTAGTTTGGGGATTCGGTTTCATCCATTCCTCCATGGATTTTATGT
>ML780169.1:695713-708996 GCA_009831015.1 Picea engelmannii | reverse complement strand
ATATGGGTGGAGCCCTAACTCGAATTTGCCCAAATTGTTAAAAAACACAGATTTTTGGGATTTATCCTAAAATTGTAAAAATTGTTTTCTTAGTTTGGGGATTCGGTTTCATCCATTCCTCCATGGATTTTATGTATAAATAATACCTCATAGGTCTGAGTAGGGAGAAATTACTATGATGTAAGATTGATTCTTGGAGAATGATGCACATTATGATGTTGAATGATATGTTGAACTGCTGATTCAATCAATCAATTGAAGGAATGCAAATGTTGTTTTGTGCAATTCATGGGAATGAGTACAATGCTTTAGTTTTCAATCTCTTTAGAGGTACCTTGTTGGTTCGGCAAGGTCCCACCGCCCCAACCAAGGTAAACCTCACTGTACATGTTTGTGTGAGTGTGTACATTTAACAATTGTGTTTTGTCAATGATTTTAAATGCATTTTAATTACATCACATAATCGCTTGCTTTTGAATTAGTTTGAGTAATTAGACATTGAACATAGTAGATAAGTTCCATTTTCATTTCTGTAGATTGATATTTAATTAACAAGAGTTGGATAGATGTGTGTGATTGTTAAATATGTAATTGTTATTGTTTTGAATTTATGATTGTGTTTCTCTTAGTAGGTACATGAATCATAAGACTTCATCTCTCACCTTCATGCTCCATGTAATGAAGTCTTTCAATCATATTGAATGCCTCCTGTACTGAAGAATATTTGATTGGCATTGATAGGGTTATGATTGTTTTCTTTCTAAGAGTGGATAAAGTGGATTGTTGATCATTGTTTTGATTGCTACAGGAAACAAGCTCTTAAGTTCATGTCTCTAATTCATAAGCCTAGAATGAATAGACTTGTCACCTAAGAAAGAATCATTTGATTGATTTTTTTTCTTGAGAAGTTTTATTATTAGTTTTCTCTGCCAAGTTGAAGTTGTGTGAAGCATTTAGATATCCTAAAACAAAGTGTTAAATTGCTGATTAGTTTAGTTGCTACAGATAACTAATTCAAAGTCCATCTTTCCACTTCATGAGCTTGTAAATGGACAAGGAATTATCTAAGCAAAATCTTTTGAGTGCATGATTGCAAGTTTTGCTTTCGAATTTCCGAATTGTGTGAAGAGTTTTATCTTTGAAAACAAAGTATTTTGTTATTGATGGTTTTTTTTATCTAAGCTATACTAAACAGACATAGGGACCTATCTATTATCGGCACATATAGTGCATCAACTCTACTGATTACGAATCCCGATTGATAATTTATGTTTGGTAATATATTATGCAAATAATTGCACCAACATTTTGGCGCCATTGCCGGGGAGTTGTAAATGGTAATAGGTAGTATTAGAATTAGATTTCTTTAATGGTTTTGGATTGGTTTTATGGATGAACTAAGGGCGAAGAGAAGACGGTAAGACGTGCAGGAAGAGACCACACATCCACTTTGGCGGGGTTGCTCCAAAGTTAGGTTGTCCCCTCTTCTTTTGATGCAAGTGTGTTTTATTTATGCAAATTTAGTTTTCTTTATGATGAACTAACTTGTGTGAACTGATAACCTGGTGACAACAGGGTCCCAATAACGCAAGGAGTTCAAGTTTGGTGTGTTTTATTTTTGAAAATAGTTTTAAAATTCAAAACTTTGAAGATAAATCATTTTTGGGGTGCTGTAAGAACCCTTGAGTACTAATTTGTGTTGCGAGACAGGGATCATCAACTAGCTAGAGTAATTCAAGGATGATCAAGAGCTTGAAGAATGTTCCTCCAAGAATTTTTTTGCATTCTGGTAGCAGTTGGGATATCTGCCTCTTAGGAAGAGAATATCTTCACAACAATCAAGAATCTAGTTGTCTCTCCACATGAAGATTTAGAAGTCCCGTCGGATTCCTCTTGTCAATTTGTTGAAGGGAATAAAGAATCATGGATAGAATTCAATGGAGAGAAACCAGTGGAACCTAAGATTGAGGAGTCCTTAGCATGCCTCTCAACAGATCCTGTATGTACTCAAAAGACCAATCATCTTGAAGAGGATAATCTGCATAGCATGGTAGAGGAAGACATTCAGTGTGACCTAAACAAAGAAGATAAACACGAATATAGTGATCCTATTGAAATATGGTTTCAATTAGTTATTAGGTCACACCACTCTTTTATTTTTCATTATTGCTTGATCTCATCATCAAAGAGGCTGGTCCTTCATACTCTGGTATGCATTAAAATTTATCTATTAAACCTGAGTATGGATATATTTCTAACCCTGTTACTCACATGGCTTCATTGGAAGTATTCCTATACTTGAAGGACATTTTATTTTGTTCAAATAGAGTAGGATAGGTAAATAAATAAATAAGTGTTGCACATAAGTACAATGCAACCTATCTTTCATAGTTTTCATAAATGGGAATGTCAAAAGCTAATAAAGCAATCAATTTAAGATCTTTTGTTCCTATAGTAGATTTCTTTTTAAAAGTTATGATGATTTTGTTTGGAATCTTATGAGAAGGGAATCTCTTCATCCTATGAATGCACACATAATACTGGAAGGGTTTTAAACGTGGAGAAGGCATCCTTGTCAACGAAAGATAACACTTAAGGGAGTGCTTCATGACCTATTTCTTCAAAATTCTTCTTTTTCCTTAAAGTTGTTAAAAATGATGCATTCATGCTTTATATTTACCTATCTATTTTAAGACCGCTATTTCACAAGGATGATCGATTAAGTGATCTTTTAATAGCAGTTGAAAATGAATGTTAAGTCCAAACTATTTTATTCATAGCTAATAATTCAACTTTTGACATTTTCCCTAAATTTTCTATTTTTAAGCATGAATACAAATCCAGTTTTAATTAGTTCTATTGGTTTGTTTTTAGCAGGTGTTCACAACTCTCTGAGTAGCCCTTTTTTAGCATCTCACATTGTTTGCATGAGGCCATGCAAAACCTTAGGCATGGGGGAGTGGTTGCTGAAACCTTCATATTCTTTAGCAACTTCCGTCGGCGAGGCCAAATCAACATGTTCATTGCTGGGATTTGATAGTCTTTTCCAGAATTCCGGTACCATTCTATTCCGGTACTGCAGAATTGCGTTCATCCGGTACTGCAAACAATGTTTTCCTATGCGTTCATCTGGTACCAGAGGAGAAATTCTACGTTCATTCGGTACTGAACAACATTCCTGTGCTCATCTGATACTATTCTCATCCGGTATTGATGGTCGCTTGTGTGCTCATTTGGTACCAAAGGAGGAGGTCTGTGCTATTCTGGTACTGAACCACAACTCTGCCCTATTTCGGTACTGAAGCACAACCCTGCGTCCATCCGGTACTCAGGTGATCCGGTACTGGTAATAAGGTGCTAGTAGCTCTAATCATATATTCAAGTTTCGCTGCTCGATTTAAGTACTAGGACATATAAATTCAACATTTTTTGTTTTACTAAAGGATATAGACTAATTATGCAGTAAACATATGGTTACTCTCAATTATTGCATGCTCCCTACCATGAAATTTTGCAAGCCCTCGTATACATCTCCTCGTATATTATCACTGAATTCCTTTGTGAAGTGGTTGTCGCCATGAATGAGAAAAAATCATCCATCATGTCACTTTGTTGCAATACTATATGTTCCAGTACTACAGAAACCTACTCCATTACTTATCTGGTACTGAAGCCAAAGTGATATGATCTTTGTCATGTGCTTAACATTGTTTTCACTTTAGGTAATTGGAGGTATGGGCTAATTTCTTCATGTTCTTTCTATCAAGGATCATTTAAGTCTTGTGTTGAATTATTTTTACTCTCATGTGCATCTTCCTCCTACATTTCTACACTCAACCCTAAATGAATCATCCTTTCTCTCCCTTTAGGAAGATATTTTTCACATTTAACTCTATATGATAATGGGTGCACTTGTCTTATTACCTCATTATTTTGAAGAAGTGATTGCTAATTGAAATATCCATTGAAAAGTGGTGACAACATTATGTATAATACTAATCTAGTTGATTCAACAAGTTCTTATCCAAGTTTATCTTTACAAGTTTCTCTTGAGAGGTATTGATGAAAACCTCATGTGGTGGACCGCCCTTGCAAAACCGTAATGAACTTTCATGAGAACCCTAATAGGATTAAATAGAGGGACCTCTTAGTCATTATCCGAGATGTTCCATTATACATTGAATAACTGAGATTTAAGTTGAATGTGGATGATGCCACCCTTGGGATAATTGTAATCAATTAATTATGTGCCTAATAAATCTAAAACACTCTTGTACCACCTGCCTTCCTTATACTCTAAAACTGTCAATGAACAAAATACATTACTCTAAATCTTTTGAGTAATATAATAAAATGGAAGTATCAGGAAGTACAAGTAAACTCGCCGGGGTACTGAACATGACTGCTGGCAACGAGACCATGCTTGTATGGTACTAAGGTAAACCTGTCGAGGTATTGAACATGCCTGCTAGCAGTGGGGATATGTCAGGTAAAGGGAGTTGAAAAACATAAAGTGGCACACTTAAAACTGAACAAAAACCCTTGGGTTTCATTCTGAAGCAATCACTATCAAATCAAGGCTAGGAGATGACCTTTATATCTCTCGGATGATGTTCTTAAGAACCTTCAAGTATCCACTTTAGAGTTCTATCTTTAAAAAAATAGGTTTGCACGAGAAGTGGGACCCTCAGTATGTGTAATTCACCTTACCTAAGCAAGAAGAGCTCCATCTCTAAAAACTTGGATCTGAAACGAGTTAATCATCTTGGGATGTATTCCTTTATGTGTTCCTCTCTTCAAATGATATCTAAACTATGCTTATATCACTTTTGTTTTAAAGATAATATAGCCAGAGGGGCCTATTAGTCAAAGTCATTATGAAAAATCTTGGCCACTATCCTATAATAATATTAGAGTCACATCCATCCCTTTCTCCTAACTTTGATTGAAAACAGATTGGATAAGAATTAACTTAAGGGAATGCTTGATCGAGTGAGGAGTATCATCAATTGTGAAAATTTGAAGATCATTGTTGCACGAGGACATTCAATGACTTAAGCATGGGGGAATGTTGAGTCTCAGTTTTGGCACTTCTAATTCCCTATATTACCCCCTATCTGAGCCTAGTTTATCTATGCCATGTGTATCTAATTGATTGTTTCCTCCATAAATACACTCGATGACCTTGTTCACGTGCATAAGAGGTAACTTATGATTAAAGCATGATTTGTTTAGTTTTATTGAGTTAATTCGATTAAATTCTTCATTATGTATTATCCTAATCACTTTGACTCTTAAGCAACATGATCCGGTACCCTGTCTATTCCGGTACCAACTTATGCTAATCCGGTACTAGACATAATTTAGAATTTTTGAATGTTTCTAGAAGAAAATCGGGCTCATGGGTTTTGTCCAGAGTGATGTTTCATGTGGACATGTGAGTCAGAATTCACCCAGCTTGCACGTGTGGACCTCCAGCTCAGGGGGAATGATTCTGCCAAAATTAGCAAAAAAACTCAAACTGCCAACTTGCGCCTCGATTTATGTGCATATGGTATCAGATATAGAAATTATAACATATGGGTTTTCTCCAGAATATGGAAAATTGAGTAACGTGCAGGAAGTTTTTCAAAATTAGAATTTGTTTGGGAGATATGGGTGGAGCCCTAACTCGAATTTGCCCAAATTGTTAAAAAACACAGATTTTTGGGATTTATCCTAAAATTGTAAAAATTGTTTTCTTAGTTTGGGGATTCGGTTTCATCCATTCCTCCATGGATTTAATGTATAAATAATACCTCATAGGTCTAAGTAGGGAGGAATGACTATGATGTAAGATTGGTTCTTGGAGAATGATACACATTGTGATGTTGAATGAGATGTTGAACTGCTGATTCAATCAATCAATTGAAGGAATACAAATGTCGTTTTGTGCAATTCATGGGAATGAGTAAAGTGATTTAGTCCGCAATATCTTTAGAGGTACCTTGTTGGTTCGGCAAGGGCCCACTTCCCCAACCAAGGTAAACCTCACTGTACATGTTTGTGTGATGGTGTGAGTGTGCACATTTAACAGTTGTGTTTTGTCAATGATTTTAAATGCATTTTAATTACAGCACATAATCACTTGCTTTTGAATTAGTTTGAGTAATTAGACATTGAACAAAGTAGATAAGTTCCATTTTCATTTTTGCAGATTGATATTTAGTTAACAAGAGTTGGATAGATGTGTGTGATTGTTAAATATGTAATTGTTATTGTTTTGAATTTATGATTGTGTTTCTCTTAGTAGGTACAGGAATCATAAGACTTCATCTCTCACCTTCATGCTCCATGTAATGAAGTCTTTCAATCATATTGAATGCCTCCTGTATTGAAGAAGATTTGATTGGCATTGATAGGGTTATGATTGTTTTCTTTCTAAGAGTTGATAAAGTGGATTGTTGATCATTGTTTGGATTGCTACAGGAAACAAGCTCTTAAGTTCATGTCTCTAATTCATAAGCCTGGAATGAACAGACTTTTCACCTACGAAATAATCATTTGATTGATTGTTTTTCTTGAGAAGTTTTATTATCAGTTTTCTCTGCTAAGTTGAAGTTGTGTGAAGCATTTAGATATCCTAAAATAGAGTGTTAAATTGCTGATTAGTTTAGTTGCTACAAATAACTAATTCAAAGTCCATCTTTCCACTTCATGAGCTTGTAAATGGACAAGGCATTATCTGAGCAAAATCTTTTGAGTGCATGATTGCAAGTTTTGCTTTCGAATTTCTGAATTGTGTGAAGAGTGTTATCTTTGAAAAAAGAGTATTTTGTTATTGATGGTTTTTTTTATGTAAGCTATACTAAAAAGACATAGGAACCTATCTGTTATCAACACATGTAGTGCATCAACTCTACTGATTGCGAATCCCGGTTGATAATTTATGTTTGGTAATATATTATGCAAATAATTGCACCAACAATCATGTTACCATGTGCAAGAGGAAGCACTGGATGAAGACGATCTGCGCGATATTCAGATTAAAGAAGAAGAAGTTGAAAGAGATGTGGAAGGCCCACCCATAGAATCAGAAGTCATTTCCGCACCGATCAAAGTAAATAAATTCAATATTGGGACAACCGAGCATCCCAAAATGGCCAGCATTGGAGATTACTGGGATGAGAAAATAGTGGAAAGCATCATAGAGTTTTTGCGCAAATATAATGACTTGTTTTCCACAACATTTACAGAGATGAAGGGTATAGCAGGAGAGTTAGGAGAGATGAAGATAACCACTCAGACCAGAAGAAAGATCGATCAGATAAAGACCATATAGACTGAACCCAATATACAAGTAGAAATTCAAAGCTGAGACCGAAAGGATGCTCGAAGTCAACATCATAGAACTAGTTGAAGAGTTCGAATGGATAAGCCTGATGGTAGTATAGGAAAAGAAACAAGTAGGGATAAGGATATGCGTTGACTTGAGGAAGTTGAATGATGCATGCCTACACCACCTGTTCCCTACACCTTTCACGGATGAAGTGTTAGAGAATGTAAAAGGACACAAAGCTTGATGGGTTCTCAGGCTACCATCAGATTAAGATAGCACAAGAAGACAGATACAAGACCATGTTCACGACAGAATGGGGATCTTACCAGTACACAATCATGCCATTTGGACTGAAGAATGCACCAATAATATTTTCCAGAGTAGTCATTGTTGCGTTTAAGTAATTCATCCACTAGTTTCTCGAAGTATACCTGGATGATTGGACAGTCTATAGTTTATTGAAAAATCATGTAGAAGACTTACGCATGATGTTAGAAATATGTAGACAATGTCATATATCACTGAATATAAATAAATGCATATTCGAAACACCGTTCGGGATACTATTAGGCCATATAGTATGCAAACAAGGTTTATTAGTAGATCCTACAAAGATCGCAGTAAATGTTAACTTACCACCACCAAAAATAGTTCGTCAGCTAAGAGAAGCGTTGGGACACACTGATTAATATAGGAAATTTATCAAAGGATATGTGCAGATCACTACACCGATGGAAAAGTTGCTAAGAAAGGATACAAAGTTTTAGTGGAACGACGAGTGTCAACACGGTCTGGATACCCTGAAGGAAAATATGGTCATCGCGCCAATATTAGTCTTTCCATACTGGGAGAAGACATTCGACGTACATGTTGACGCATCAACTATAGCACTTGGAGCTATCTTGGTGCATCCAAGAGCGGGAGACTTGGATCACCCGATAGCATTTGCGAGCATAAAGTTATTAGACTCAGAAAAAAACTATAACATGACAGAAAGAGAAGGCCTAGCTATGGTCTATGCACTGCAAAAGTTCAGACATTACTTATTGGGAAAACATTTTAAGATGTTCACAGATCACTTAGCCCTGAAATACCTAGTCAACAAGCCAGTGTTGGGGGGGGAGAATCTGTCAATGGTTACTACTATTTCAAGAATTTGACTTTGAACTAATAGTCAAGCTAGGAAAATTGAACACAAGACCATATCACCTATCAAGGGTCACTAATGGAGAAGAACCTACGAACTTAGAAGACAACTTTCCGGATGCACAATTATTTTTAGTTCAGATCATTGATGAATACTTCACATACATCATTTAGTACTTGAGTACAGGTACTGCGTCGCAAGAATATAACACCGTGTAGAAGAAAAATCTGGTAGTCCGCACTGCCGACTATCAACTGATTGCATGACACTTATATAAAATGGGCGCATATATCATCTTGCGAAGATATGTGTTAGAGAACGAAAGAACAAGAATCTTAGCAGAAGCCCATGAGGGAATAACAGGAGGGCATTATGGAGGTAAAACTACCGCACAGAAGGTATTGCGTGCAATACTATGGTGGCCAACGATTCACAGAGATTCAAAGGAATATTGTCAAACATGCGATGTCTGTCAAAGGGTAGGAAAAGCCAACAGAAGAGACGAGATGCCATTACGACCACAAGTAACATTACAGGAAATATACTTTGTGGGACCAATCAACCCACCAGAAAAAAGAACAGGAGCAAGGTACATTATCACCTCGATGGAATACCTAACAAGATGGGTGGAAGCCGCACCAGTGAAGGATTGCAACGCAGAAACAACAACACATTTTCTATTTGAACAAGTAATCACTAGATTTGGGTGCCCAAGAATTTTGATGAGAGACCAAGGCACGCACTTCATAAACAACACCATCAATGCGATGACTGAAGAGTTTGAAGTCCATCACTAGAAGAGCACACCATATCACCCCTAGGCAAATGGTATAGCGGAAGCTTTCAACAAAATATTGGAGAACGCACTGACAAAGATCTGCAACGTCAATAGAGATGACTGGGAACTCAAAGTACCAACAATATTATGGGCTTATAGGACTACCTGCAAAAATTTGACAGGGCACACGACATTTAAGCTAGTCTATGGTTAGGAAGCAGTAGTGCCATTAGAATTTTTAGTACCAAGCTTGCGCGTAGCAACCATCACACAAATGACAGAACGAGGTGAAGTACAGGAGAGACTGAATCAATTAATGACCATGGAGGAAGACCAAATCTTAGTAGGATTCCACCAACAAGTTCAGAAAGCAAGAGATAGATCTTGGCATGATAGACACATCAAGAAGAAAACGTTCAAGGAAGGAGACCTCGTGTTGATGTATGCCAACAAATCGTTTCAACACCTGGAAAGGCTCATAATGCATTGGTTAGGACCATACAAAGTAAAATCTATCACAAATGGAGGAGTTGTACAATTAAGATATTTATCAGGCGCAGAACTCAGAGGGATGATTAATGGGAGTTGACTGAAGCTGTACAAGGACAATTGACCATCCACTGCACATTAAAAAAACAAAGAGGGCGCAGTGTGCCAGAGGTAGAAAGGCTACACAAAGATAGAAACACAAACTCAACGAGGAGAAGGACAATAGTCACATACAAAAGGGAAACAAGGGGGAAAAGAGAAAGTCAAAAAAAGTAGGACGACATGACAGGACTAAGCAGAAGTAAAGGATGAAAAGGATCGATGGCATGCCACATTAATTGCGCCAACAAAAGACGACAAGGTAGAGTAATGACAAGTACGAAACCACCGGAGGTGCATTGAACCTGTAATTAAGGTGCATTAAACCCATAATCAAGGAAGCATCCTTGACAAGCTTCATGGGAAAGCCATACAACACACAGCCGAGGGAGCCAATAGTTTATTCGCGAAAAGAGAAAAGACAAAGAAAAACAGAGGCTAAAAATAACAGTGTGAGTCCATAGAGATCACCGAGACTGTTCAAATACAACAGACATTTGAAATTCACCGCCATGGCACCGCCCAATCAAGCAGAAGCAAGCCAAACCTCTAGGAAAAATAGAGTTCAGACTAGGTCACGAGGATAGGCGGAAGAAGGTGCACAACAGTCGCTGGAAATCATCAACATCAACAAAATCCCATCCCCAGAAACAACACCGGTGCACTTGACACCCATACTGGAAGAAATCCAACAACCAACATCGGAGGACCAAAATATAGACATACCGACAGAAGTACAAGAGCCACAGAACTAGGGAGCAGAAACCCTGAAGGAGGTGAAACCATAGAGTACAGAAGCAACTCCGAAAGTCAATGGCACAACACCGAATCCGAAAACAATAGTGGAGCCAGATGAGTCTCAAATGACCATCTCAGACCACCCAACAGGGGAGATGGTTGAATATGTCTCAACGTGGCTGGAATGGTGTACTGAGGAACAATCGAAAGATGCTAGAACTTCGAGCCAGCCACCACAACAAAAGAAAGAAAAGATACAGATACCCAGCTCACCTCGCAAGAAACCTGCAACATAAATTATTCTACCATGCATGCCAGTTGGGGTACAGGTAGGACCAGAGCTACTGGGTGATATTAGGAAGCTCAAATACTTTGACCACGATGTAGCAGATGAATACAAGTTCCCAGAACTTGCGAAGAGGGTATTTTTACAGACTACGGGCACAAATCGGGTTGGAGAACCGATCAATCAGCCACACTAGTGGGAAATTGGGTTGGAGAAAATGAGAATTTTAGGTCTGTTGGACCTACCACATTTTGGCAGAGGGCAGCACGCAACTGCATGTGTCAAAAAAATGTTAGCAGTCACGCATGACGGGGACATCTGGTTGGACAAGAGCATCTCCATAGATGTAGAGCTGATCACAAAAATAACAGGGTTACCAATTTAGGGCATGGATCCCGCGTTGTTTCTGGATGAAAAAACCAAGGAGAAAGCACTAGCAGAAGAGATGAAGAAGAAGTGTGGCACTCATAGGGGGACAAGAGGGATCATTATCAAGAGGATCAACGATGCATCCACACAACTGGGCAAGAAAATCTTAGCCTGCAAGATGCTAAGAAAATGCCTCAGGGAGGAAGTCCCAGCTGGGGTTGTTACAATTGCATCGCAGTGTGCAGAAGGAAACTTAATGTGTTGGGCACCATATCTCTTGAACTCGTTCTTGGATGACTACAAGGATGCATAGGATCTAGGCACAGAGTTCCACTAGTCATGGCTGATCACACTAATAGCCTTCATGGGATGGAAAGAGCCAAGGTACATAGTTTTTTGTTCCAGACCCAAACCAAATCAGGGAGCGAGGTATTTGTTTCTCAGAGCCAAGCCAGAGTCGAGGAGAAATAAGGCAAACAGAACCATCTTCGAGGGATACCTACACGACCTACAAGAATCCATCTCCAAGAAGTGGAGAATAACACAAGAGGCTGTCGCGCGATATGGGGCCATCGCCAATTTCCATGCCACACAACACACAATGTGGATAAAGGCAAGGAAGGATCCGAAGAAACAATGGCTAGAGATGTGCTACTGCATCACAGAGGGTGACATTTACATGGTCATCAACGAATGGGATGATGAGCGGAAGACTCCATCCATTACCCAAGAAGTGCCAGAAATAACAACAACAGAAGAGGCAAAGCAAGGAGAAATGCAACCTCTGGAAATACAAGTTCCCAAGAGATGAAGAACAAGCCAGGGAAAGACAACATAGACAAAAGAAGGGCCAACGAATATAGGGACCCATAAGGGGAAGAAAAAGGGTACACAACCCGATAAAGAATAGCTGAAACATGTTGAGGAAGCGTAAGAGAGCACAACAAGTCCCAACCCACATAAAGTAGAGACAAATAAGAGGCCAACCACAAATATAGGAGGCGTGTCGAAGAAAATGAAGGCACAACGAACGCCTCCAGAATATACAATAATGGAGGATGATGGGGAAATGATCGCCAGACTGGTCCAGGATTGTCTATCCGAGGACTTTGACCATGCTGCACACCACAGGGATAGGATTGAAGCACAATTGGAAAACATACAACAACTCCTCAAGCAAATCGGGGAAGGGTAGCCAACAAGTAGCAGGGGAATTGAACTATCAACACCATAGACAGATGGAAGAGTGCAAGAAGAAGAATGAGAGTCATTCCAGGCAATACTGCAGCCACACGTAACATTCCACATCAACCCTAGTATGCTACGCATGGACTAAATTGTGGGGAAGACACCCTTGAAGGAATTAAGCCAAATCCAACTTGTGTTGACAAGGATACCACCAGGGGCACTACACAGGTTGCAGGTGAGCGTGAACCACGAGGTACAGTCTTGCGCACACAGAGACTTAACCAAAATAAAGAAAGCAACAAAGAAGAGGGATGCGCTAGAAATAGTCTATGAGTAGGCTAAATCTGAGACCCAAGAGAAAAGGGAGCACATAAAAGGATTGGAGCAGAAAGTGGCAGGAACTTATGAGAAGATTCCACAGGCTGCACAGAGCGAGGAAATCATAGCAGGCGAAAAGATTAATTAGATTGCACAGGAAATCGATCAATATCAGAAGGAGATCGAGAATATCTGAGAACAACTCATACCAACCACTCCACCAGCATTCAAGGAGAAAAGGAAACATGAAGCAACAACGCAGCTGCAAGAGATAGAGCAGCAGGTCAACACAACAACAGACTTGTTTGATAAAGAAACACAACTTTGGACGAAGTTAGAGGAGGATCAACAGGTCCAAAAGTGGGACAAGGAAGAAGAAATGATCAACGCAGTGATCCTAGAAATCAAACAGAGGAAAAATACATCACCAATCACAGAACGTGTCAAGGGAACGTAGGAAATGAAGAAATTGTAGGCAGATCTTGTTAGCGATATTTCTGGTTCGGGGGGTAAATCTTGTCCCTGGTCCGAGAAGCACGCGGGTCCGCAAGTT